>SJYV01002117.1:0-10444 GCA_006410875.1 Neotragus pygmaeus
GTGTAGATCACAACAAACTATGGAAAATTCTTCAAGAGATGAGAATACCAGACCACCTGACCTGCTTCCTGAGAAATCTGTATGCAGGTCAAGAAGTAACAGTCAGAACCTGGGCATGGAACAACAGACTGGTTCCAAATTGGCAAAGGAGTAGGTCAAGGCTGTATATTGTCACCCTGCTTATTTAACTTCTCTGAAGAGTACATCATGCAAAATTCTGGGCTGGATGAAGTGCAAGCTGGAATCAGGATTGCCAGGAGAAATATTAATAACCTCAGATATGTAGAAATTACCACCCTTATGGCAGAAAGTGAAGAGGAACTAAAGAGCCTCTTGATGAAAGTGAAAGAGAATGAAAAAGTTGACTTAAAGCTCAGCATTCAGAAAACTAAGATCATGGCATCTGGTCCCATCACTCATGGCAAATAGATGGGGAAACAATAGAAACAGTGAGAGAGTTTCATTTCTTGGACTCCAAAATCACTGCAGATGATGACTGTAGCCATGAAATTAAGAAACTTGCTCCTTGGAAGAAAAGCTATGACCAAGCTAGACGGCATATTAAAAGCAGAGACATTACTTTGCTGACAAAGGTATGTCTAGTCAAAGCTGTGATTTTTCCAGTAGGCATATATGGATGTGAGAGTTAAAGAAAGATGAGTGCCGAAGAATTGATGCTTTTGAACTGTGGTGTTAGAGAAGACTCTTGAGAGTCCCTTGGCCTGCAAGGAGATCCAGCCAGTCCATCCTAAAGGAGATCAGTCCTGAATATTCATTGGAAGGACTGATATTGAAGCTGAAACTCCACTACTTCGGCCACCTGATATGAAGAACTGACTCATTGGAAAAGACCCTGATTTGGGAAAGATTGAAGGGAGGAAAAGGGGACGACAGAAGACAAGATGATTGAATGACATCATCAACTCAGTGGACATGAGTTTGAGTAAGCTCCGGGTTTGGTGATGGACAGGGAAGCCTGGCGTGCTGTAGTCCACGGGGTCACAGACAGTTGGACACAGCTTAGCGACTGACCAGCAGCAAGAAGCAGCACAGAGTGGAGGGCCTGCCTCAGGGAGCCAGGAAGGGAGAACAGAGCAGAGCAGGGAGGGGAGCGCTCTCAGTCTGGGGAAGGAGGGGCGTCTAGGGAAGGGGTTGGAGTTGGGGTCGCAGGGGTGCTGATGCCCTGGGCCTCATCTGCCCCCGGAGGCCTGCCCTGCGGGGGTGCCTGAGGCCGCGGCACTGGCCAGCGGGCTCAGGGTTGAGGTGGGGGCTCAGAGGAGGTGGGGCGGGGAGCCCCAGAGGGGCTTCAGGAGGGCAGTGGTCGCGGCACTGGGGCAGCCTGGGGCTGCACAGGGTGTTTGGACCTGGGGCGGAAAGGCTGTTCCTCCAGCTCTGGGAGGGAGTCTGAAGCCCACCCTGCTGCCCTGTGGGCCTCGCCGTCCGTGGGCGCCTGGGCCATTCTCAGCGCCTTTTCTGAGTCTGTTGCTGGTTTCGTTTTTTGTGTCAGGTTTACTTTCGAAGCAAATGCTTTGTTTTCTCATGGATTCAGACAACTTTAGGAGGAGAATTATTTGCAACTTATTTTGCAACCCATGGGATAGTGTTAATACACGTGTAAATGCCTTGAAGCTAAGGCTTGGTTGCCATTTTATTTGCCAGGGTTATTTTGTTACGTTTGAGGAGTTTTAGTTAACTGATAAACTGATGACATTGATAGAATCTTTTCTGGAGAGACCTGTTTATTTTTGAAAAATATACATTTCTTTAAACACATTTTTACCCTTACGCCTGGGCTACCCTCGTGGCTCAGAGGTTAAAGCATCTGCCTCTAATGCGGGAGACCGGGGTTCGATCCCTGGGTTGGGGAAGATCCCTTGGAGAAGGAAATGGTAACCCACTTCAGTATTCTTGCCTGGAAAATCCCATGGACAGAAGAGCCTGGCGGGCTACAGCCTACGGGGTCGCAAAGAGTCGGACACGTCTGGGCGACTTCACTTCACTTCACTCTTACTCCAAGGAATACTATTCCTTCTGTGGAAGTGAATATACCAAGTGTCTTTGAGTTCAATGCATGTGGACATTGAAATTGGCATTGTGTAGTATTTGTGGCATCTCTCTGCCCTCTGCTGGTGAAAATGTACTGTTGCGCTGAACTCTGTGGCTTCAGTCACATTATTATTTATTTCTTTGAATGAAATAATACCCTATATCGAGAGTGGCCAGAAAAAACTCACATTTGGGGACAAACATCTTTATTGTTTGGAGGAATCCTGTTCTCCTTATGGAAGTTGGGTACAATGAATTATTCTGCCTCAAAGGCCTGTAGTGCCATGGGTGAGAAATAGACCTCCTCTATCCACAGAACTGATGATTGGTTTTTTATCATTTAATTGCTTTCTTTAGGCTGTGCTGGGTCTTCACTGCTGTTCGGGCTTTCCCCTGTTGTCTGTAGCGAGCAGGGGCTGCTCTAGGTGTGGTACGGGCCTCCCAGTGCAGAGCTCAGGGGCCCGGCCCAGCTCAGGGGTCATGGGCTGTGGGCTCAGGGGTCGTGGAGCGCGGGCTCAGGGGTCCATGGCGTGTGGGATCTTCCCAAACCAGGGACTAGACGGGTGTCTCCTGCACTGGCAGGCAGATTCTTTCCTGCTGAGCCGACAGGGAAGCTCTGATGATTATTTTTATAGTGCTTGTGTTTGTATTCTTTTCTGAACTTTTCTGCAAGCTCCAGATCTGCTTTGTCCATTGTGGTGGCCACTAGCCATATGCTATTTAATTGAACTGAAATATTCAGTTCCTTAGTCTTGCTGACTGCATATCAAGGCCCGAAAGCCACACGTAATGCTGATAGCTACTGTGTTGGACTGTGAAGATTAAAGAATGTTTTTGTATCGCAGAAAGTTCAATTGACAGTGATGTTCTGATTTTTAAATTTTAAATAACAAAGATTATCATTTTCATGAAGTCTTTGTTCTTACATTTACAATGCATTTCTTTCGTTGGGATGTACCCTTTTCACATGAAAACAGTTTATCAGGGAAGAATCCCAGTTAACTGAGGGAATATGTTTAGTAGGATTTTAGTTTATTAAGTTTTTTTTTTTGTACCCTGTAATTATTTCACTTTTATTACCAAATGATTACTGTGCAGTTTCCTCAATGTAGAACATTGAGCATTTCTAGTGTTTTGTCTGTTTTAAAGATTAAAGTTAGGTTAAAAATACTTGTCATATTTCCTCTGTGCCATTTAATAGAGATGATAGCTTCTTTTCCCAGAGAAAGCTGTAAATCAGAGCATATGTAGAGAAACTAAGACTTTGTGACAGTGTGAATCATGCTTAATATATGTTTTATTAAGGAGTGGAGTTTTATGGTGTGTGTGTCCCATAGTTTGTATAATCAGTCACACTTTGAAAGGACCTTTAGGCTGTTTGTAGTTTTGACTCTTACAGATAATGCTGTACATTTGTGTAAGTTTTCATTTCTCTGGCGAGTGCTCAGTAGTGCAGTTGGTGAGTTGTATGGTTATTGCATGTTTGACTCATTGCAAAACTGGCAGACTTTTCCAAAATGGCTGTTATGTAATATTTGTACCAGCAGTGTGTGAGTGATCTGCATCTCCACCTCTTTGTCAGCATATGGCGTTGCTGCTTTTTGTTTTTTCAGGCTTAGCCATTCTGTTCCTTGTGTAGCGATGGTGACAGTGGTCCTGGTTTGATGCTGAACAGCTTTTCACATGCTTATTTGCCACTTGTGTATCCTCTTCAGTGAATTATCTGTTCACGTCTTTCATTTTCTAATTTAATTTTTTTTTTTTACTGTTGACTTTTAAAAAATAGACTTTTTAGAACAGTTTTAGGTTCACAGCAAAACTGAGTAGGAGATAAAGATTTTTCCATGTGCTTGAAGAAGTGGTTGACAAGAGGTCAGGTGAATGTGCAGATGAGGCAAGACTTCGTAGCCCAGTTTGTTCAACTTTTCAAGTGTTGGTTGTTTTGAACATCATCATGGAGGAGAATTGGGCCCGTTCTGTTGACCAAGGCTGGCTGCAGACTTCACAGTTTTCAGTGTATCTCATTGGTTTGCTGAGCATACTTCTGAGATGTAATGATTTCTCTGGGATTCAGAAAGGTATGGTGTATCAGATGGGCAGCAATCCCCCAGAGAGTGGCCATGACCTTTTTTTGGTGCAAGTTTGGCTTCGGGAAGTGCTCTAGGGCTTCATCTCAGTCCAACCACTGAGCTCATTGTCGTTGGTTGTTGTATAAAATCCACTTTTTGTCGCCCGTCACAGTCTGATCGAGAAATGGTTCACTGTTGTTGCATAGAATAAGAGAAGGGGACACTTCAGAACAAGGTTTTTTTTGGATTTGTGGTCAGCTCGTTGAGGCCCCCACTTATTGAGGTTTTGCACCTTTACAGTTTGCTTCAAAAGGTGAATGACCGTAGAATGGCAGGCGTTGAGTCTTCGGCAGCTTCTTTTGTGGTTGTAAGAGAATCAGCTTCGGTAAGCTTGTCAGTTGGTTGTTGTCAACTTTTGACGAGCGTCCACTGTGCCCATCTTCAAGACTCTCGTCTCCTTTACAAAACTTGAATCATCACTACTCTGTACGTTGTTTAGCAGTTCCTGGGCCAGATGCATTGTTGAAGTTGCTAGTTGTCTCTGATGCTTTACAACCCATTTTGAACTCAAATAAGAAAATCACTTGACTTTGTCTATTGACTAACATTATTTCCTTAAGTCGAAAATAAATATAAAATACACAGTAAGTAATAAGTCATTAGCAAAAAACATAAAGGGAGAAATGTGCATTAAAATGTGTACAACATAACTACATTTATTTAAGAATATATTCCAATATCAATTGACAAAGTTCAACAGTGTAAAACCTCAATTACTTTTGCACAACCTAATAAATATTTCTAAAATTTCAATTTCTGATTGTTGTTGGAGTGTAGAAATAACATACTTTTTTCCCCCCCATATTTATCTTATATCCTACATCCTTGCTAAACCTCACATACTTGTTTTAGTAGCTTTTTATAGGTTCTGTTAGATCTTCTATCTAGATGATTGTCATCCTCAAGTAAAGACAGTTTTTACTTCCTCTGTAATTTTGTTGCCTTAATTTTCCTTTTCTTATCTCACTAGCTAGAACCTTCAGTATAATAGAAATGGAGAGAATGGACTTACTTGTCTTATTCATGATGTTACATTAAATGTGAGAGTGTTCAGACTTTCATCCCTAAGTATGATATTAGCTTTTCATTTTTCATAGATGTTTTTAATCAAGTTGAGGAAATTTCCTTCTTGCCTAGTTTGCTGAAGTTTTTCAAAAATCAGAAATGGGTGTTAGATTTTATCATGTGCTTTTTTTGCACTTACTGAGATTATAATGGTTTTTTCTTTTATATTTAACAGAAATATATTGATTTTTACTATAATTATAGCAAACTGTAAACTAGTAAATTATAAATCATTGATTTTACATGTTAACCTAACCTTATATTTCTGGGCCCCATCTCTCTTGGTCTTGATCTGTTATCTTTTTCATATATTCCAGAATTTTAATTGATAAAATTTTGTTGAGAATTTTTGCAAATATTCATGCAGAGTGTTTATCTGCAAGTTTCATTTATTCTGATGCCCTCTGGTTTTGCTGTCAGGGTTATGTTGGCTTCATAGAATCAATTGGGAAATAGTACCCCTTCACCCTCTTTCTCCCAGTTTCCTGAAGAGTTTACATAGGATTTGTATCATTCTTTAACTATTTGGTAGATTTCCCCATTGAAGCTCTCTGGTTCTGGAACTTTTTGCGGTTGTGGTTGCTGTTGGAAGATTTTCAACTTTTGATCAATTTCCTTGATAATAGAGCTATTCGAATTATCTTTTCCTAGAGAAAGAGCTCATTTATGTCTTTCAAGGAATTGGTGAACTTAATAGCATAAAGTTGCTCATAATAGGCCTTGGTTTCTAATATTTGTAAGATCTGTAATAACATCACCTTCCTCATTCCTGATGTTGGTCATTAGTGTTTTCTCTTATTTCTAATCAGTTTCTCTAGAGGTTTATTAATTTTACTGATATCTTCAAAATAATCATCTTTGCTTTCATTGCTTTTCTTTGTTGTTTTTCTGTTTTCCATTTCACTGATTTCTGTCCTAATCTTTATGTCACTTTTGTTTTTGAAAGATGTTTAGCCAAGTAAACAGTTGTGGGAAGTATTTTACTTGCAGTACTTTTAAGAGGTTTCACTGTCTTCTAGTTTGCTTTGCCTCAGGTTAGAAATCTGTCCTCATTGTATTTGTTTCTTTCTACATAATGTATTTTTTTCCCTCCTCTGCTTTTAAGATTTTTCTTTTCATTCCTAGTTTTAAGCAATTATACTATGATGTACCTTTGAGTGACTTTTTTTAAAGTTTCTTGTGTTTGGGGTTCTTCGAGGTTCTTGGTTCTACACATTTATAGTTTTCACAAAATTTGAGCATATTTCTTCAATCATTTCTTTAACCTTTTTTTATTTTTCCCGTTAGCTTCCTTTCTTAATTCAGGAATTCTGATTTAATTAGTGGCACTGCCCTGGTGGTCCAGTTGTTAACAGTCTGCCTTGTGGTGCAGGGAACACAGGTTTGATCCCTGGTTGGGGAACTAAGATCCCATGTGCCCCAGAGCAGCTAAGCCTGCGCCACAGTTACCGAGCACGCACGCCACAGCTGGTGGGTCTGGGTGCTGCAAGAGAGAATCCCCCATGACGCATGAAGGTCCATTGTGCCACAATTAAGATGCGAGGCAGCCAAATAAATAAATATTAAAAAAAGTTAATTAGGCTGTTGAAATTGTTGCATAGCCCATAATGTGGGTTTCTTTTTTTTTTTTTTTTTAATCTTTTTGTTTCATTTACTTTGGCAACTAAGGTCCGTCTAGTCAAGGCTGTGGTTTTTCCTGTGGTCATGTATGGATGTGAGAGTTGGACTGTGAAGACGGCTGAGCGCCGAAGAATTGATGCTTTTGAAATGTGGTGTTGGAGAAGACACTTGAGAGTCCCGTGGACTGCAAGGAGATCCAACCAGTCCATTCTGAAGGAGATCAACCTTGGGATTTCTTTGGAAGGAAGGATGCTAAAGCTGAAACTCCAGTACTTTGGCCAACTCATGNTGGTGTTGGAGAAGACTCTTGAGAGTCCCTTGGACTGCAAGGAGATCCAACCAGTCCATTCTGAAGGAGATCAACCCTGGGATTTCTTTGGAAGGAATGATGCTAAAGCTGAAACTCCAGTACTTTGGCCAACTCATGAGAAGAGTTGACTCATTGGAAAAGACTTTGATGCTGGGAAGGATTGGGGGCAGGAGGAGAAGGGGACGACCGAGGATGAGATGGCTGGATGGCATCACGGACTCGATGGACGTGAGTCTGAGTGAACTCCGAGAGATGGTGATGAACAGGGAGGCCTGGCGTGCTGCGATTCATGGGGTCGCAAAGAGTCGGACACGACTGAGCGACTGAACACGAACCTTGGATAGTTACTATTGCTTTATCTTCAGATTTTTTAGTTTTTACTTTTCTTTGCTGTCTAATCTCTTAATTCTCTCTAGTGTATTTTTTATCTCAGGGATTAAAGTTTGCAACTGTAGCTGAGTATGTATATGTACATGAATATATATTTTTCTCCCTATCCAATTCCATTCCTCTACTTAATTTGTTCATTCTTTTCTGTAACTTCTTGGATGTATGGAAATCATGGGTAATAATAATGTTTTAATGTCTTTGCCTACTAATCCTATCATTATGTAATTTGGGGGTCAGTTTCAACTGATTGACTTTTCTCCTGTCTGTAGATAGTATTTTCCTGCTTCTTAGCCTGCCTAATAATTTTTTATTGGATGATAGATTCTGTGAATTTTCCTTCTTGATTCTGGATTCAGTTATCTGGAAATAGTCAATCCTTTCAGATCTTGCTTTTATTGTTTTTTAGGAGAAGATGGAGTAACATTTACTCTAGAGTTAGTTTTTCCAGTGGGTGAGGCAGGATTCTTCTGAATTCCATGTCTGATGCTCCATGAGTGTTGAGGTCTTTGGTCTGATGGCTGGGCACAGACCTGATTCCTGTTTTGAGCTTTACGGTTATTCCCCCTGCCTTGTTGCTTCTAGTTGTTCTGGGGTGTTCTTTCTCTGCCCTCTCACATTTGTACGTTAATTGTGCTTGGCTGTGTACTTGAAGGTGGCCTTTCACAGACCTAGGGTGTCCTCTGTGCATCCCTCCTCTTCTCTTCTCTGCCGTGGAAAGTCTGGTAACTGTGGTCTCTGGCTTCTAGCTCCATCATCTCCATAGGGAGACCCCCCCGGGCGGCTCCTGGGTTTGCTTTCCATCCGCCAGGGCGTGGCGGGAACTCTCCCCACGCCGGACTCTTGGTCTTCAGTCTCTGGGTTCCCAGTCTCTTCAGCAATGTTGTCTTACATAGTATGTCTGGTTTTTAAGGCCTTTTAAAAATCAGTAGGGTAAACTCAGTGGCCATTCCTTCATGTAGGCTAGAAATGGAACTCAGTATAGTATGGTTAGTAGAAAAGGGGCAGGGAAAGAAAATTACTTTTAAAACTTTAGTTTCTTTTTACTGAAACTTTAACTTTCCCTAGGCTTCTTGGGGAGAATGGTTGTACTGAGTTTGTTTTCATGTAAGACTGAGAGCTACTGGCGCAGCACAGGAGGAGATGGCAGAGCTGCTGTCGCAGCTGCCCTGCAGCCCCAGGGCCCGTTGCAGGCCGGCCTTGCTGACTGGCGATGCCACGGAGCCATCGCCCAGCCAGTCCATGTCACCTGCAGGCTGACTGAAGGTGTAGAGGAAGTCCCCTGTGATGAGCTCTCAGGTGTAAAGTTGGTGTTACGTTGCTGACTACTGATATCACAGATTTTTGTCAAATCAAATTAAAACGTGATTATACTCTACAGCATATTATTAAACATTTCATATTTCAGAGATCATCTCATTCTATTTTGTACTATTGAAAACATCTATGTATGTAATTAGAGCATGCAGTTCTCAGACGGGTATAGACTTTGGCTTAGTCTTTGCATTGATTCTTCATGCTAAAAGTGCAGACAAGACTAATATGTTCCACAGTGATATTTGCTGAAATCTTGATACATCAGTAGTTCATTGGTTTATTACTGATACCAAAGCCATTAAGTGGGCTTAATCAGCCATCTGCATTATTTGTGAACTTGAAAGACAAGAAAGTAAGTGAACTTAATAGCTAACTCTGAATATCATGTTAGCCAACAGTTTCTGCTTTCCCCATATCAAGGCTTTTTGTTTAATATGTAAAATATATATGTGAAAAATATAAAGACACTATTAAAATTCATTTTTTCACTTAATGTTGAAAGTTTGTGTTAATTGAGCTGGTATCAGAAGAAGGTGAAGAAAAAGCAAGTTATTTTTTGTCCCTGTGTAGTTAACAGATAATAATAGCAAACTGAATAATTGAGTATTCGTTATGCCCCTTCTTAAGCTATGAATTCATTCATTTCACTGGCCTGTTCATAACTGTTCCGTGAGTCCTTGTTGCTAACAGCGTAGCATCACATGTAGGAGCCCAGACTCTGCAGTGCCTTCAGCCTGTATTTTCGCTGTTGCTCTCACCCTTTGTGTTTTGTTAGATGCTGTTGACCAGAGCTCCTGTGTGCCTTCACTCTACTTTCGTGTGGTTTTTAATCCTGTTGGAATTGGGCCAGGGCCTTTGTGCTTTTTATTTTCTCCATCCGGAACGCTTTTGGCCAGGTATCTGCTTGTCTGCTTGTCTTGGGGCTCCGCTGAAATGCCACCTCATCAGTGTTGTCTTCCCTAGTGCTTGTATTGAAAATAGCATCCTATCTTTTTTCTAAGCGCTTGGTGTTCTCTGTACTTGCTTAATTTTTTATTCCTTCATAACCTTTATCATAGAGAAGGAAATGGCAGCCCACTCTAGTGTTCTTGCCTGGAGAATCCCAGGGACGGGGGAGCCTGACGGGCTGCCGTCTATGGAGTCGCACAGAGTCAGACACAACTGAAGCAACTTAGCAACAGCAGCAACCTTTATCATAAGCTGACATCCTAAACATTTTCTGACTTGTTTGTGTCTCTCTCTTGCTCCACTGGAACATGCGGTGTATGAAGGCAGGGACTTTCATCTGTTCTATTTTCCTACTGGATTCCCACCATCTAGAAAGTTTTTGGCACGTAATAAGCATTGGGCACATTTTCGATGACAGTGAGTTAATGAGTGAATGACTGAACGATTAACCATCTGAGTCTCTGCTCACCTGAGTCTCATCCATCTTCCCAGGCCCACTCCAGGTTACACTCATGGCACATTCATGAAGCTGCTTCCAACTGCTTTTGCTCATCTGATCTTTTACTCCTTTGAACTCGTGGCATTTTCATGTTAGTATAAGAGATAATTTTGTAATAGACAT
>SJYV01002120.1:0-16960 GCA_006410875.1 Neotragus pygmaeus
TCACATCCACAGCTGGGTGTTGTTTTTGCTTTGGCTCCATCTCTTCATTCTTTCTGGAGTTATTTCTCCGCTGATCTCCAGTAGCATATTGGACACCTCCCGGCCTGGAGAATTCCTCTTCCAGTATCCTATCTTTTTGCCTTCTCACTCTGTTCATGGGGTTCTCAAAGCAATAATACTTAAGTAGTTTGCCCTTTCCTTTTCCAGTGGACCATTTCCTGTCAGAACTCTCCACCCTGTCCCATCCATCTTAGCTGGCCCTACATAGCATGGCTCATAGTTTCTTTGAGTTAGGCAAGGCTGTGGGCCATGTGATCAGTCTGGTTAGTTTTCTGTGATTTTGGTTTTCATTCTACCTCCCCTCTGATAAATAAGGATAAGAGGCTTATGGAAGCTTCCTGATGGGAGAGACTGACTAAGGGGAAAACCGGGTCTTGTTCTGGTATACAGGATCATGCTCCGTAAATCTTTAGTCCAGTTTTCTGTTGATGGGCGGGGCTGTGTTCCCGTCCTGTGGTTTGACCTGAGGCCAAACTATGGTGGAGGTAATGAAGATAATGGGGACCTCCTTCAAAAGGTCCCATGCACGCACAGCTGCGCTCAGTGCCCCCAGAATGCAGCAGGTCACCGCCAACCCATGCCTCTGCCAGAGACTCCTGGACACTTTGGGTCAGTCTGTTGTGGGGTCACTGTTCCTTTCTCCTGGGTCCTGGTGCATACAAGCTTTTGTTTGTGCCCTCTAAGAGTGTGTTTCCCCAGTCCTGTGTAAGTTCTGGTGCCTCCTTGGTGGGGTTAATGGCTTCCTCCTCCAAGACGACTTATGCCATATCGAGCTCTGCTGCGCCCAGAGCTCCTGCCCTTGCAGCAGGCTACTGCTGACCTGTACCTTCTCAGGAGACACTCAAACATTCAAAGGCAGGTCTGGCTCATTCTCTGTGGGGTCTCGTGGTGTGCACAAGATTTTGTTTGAGCCCTCCAAGTGTCTCTGGTGGGTATGGAGTTCGATTCTAAACATGACTTCACCCCTCCTACCATCTTGCTGGGGTACTCCTTTACCTTTGGATGTGGGGTATCTTTTTTGGTACAATGCAACATTCTCCTGTTTATGGTTGTTCAGCAGCGAGTTGTAATTTTGGAGTTCTTGCAAGAAAAGATGAGCACATGTCCTTCTACTCTGCCATCTTGTAATTGGAGAGTGGTTATTTCTATTGCTATTATTCTATTTTTCTTACTACTATTCCTGGGTTTAATGCCCACCCCACTAGAATATAAACATCTTGGGTAAAGATACACTGTATGAAGCTTTTCCCATGTTCTCCAGATTTCCAAACAATTCCCTTTCCAATAGCTTTTATGATATTTATTGAATCTTCATTAGGTGCCAGATAGTATGCTAAACTGCATATAAATGAATTCATTATTATAAGTCTTATAACAGTATTATCTGGTGGCTGAAACAGTAAAGAATCTACCTGCAATGCATGAGACCTAAGTTCAGTCAGTGGGTCCAGAAGATCCCCTGGAGTAGGAAATGGCAACTCACTCTAGTATTCTTTCCTGGAGAATCTCATGGACAGAGGAGCCTTGCAGGCTACAGTCCATAGGGTTGCAAAGAATCAGACAAGACTGAGAGACTAAGCATGCACATACATAAGTCTTAAAATAATTCTAAGGTAGGCAACATTCCCATTTCACAGATTTAGGAACTGAATCTTAAAGAAGTAAAGTAACTTACCCACGGTTACTCTCTAATTAGGTTACAGAATCAGTTTGGGAGCCGAGATCTTTATGACTGTCAGAACAATGTGCTTATCTGCTGTGCCTCACTGTTTCTCAGTGTTTGAATGCATTTCCTCTGTGTGCACAGAGTGGTAGTTAACGCCAAAGGCACAGATACAAATCTCTACATCAACATTTTAGGAGCATGATCTTCAGCAATCCCTTACCCCTGTGGGTCTCAGTTGCCTTAATTCATAACATGGTTTGCACTCAGTTTCAGAGAGATATGGATAATATACTCAATATAATATTATTAAAGAAGGGCTTAACAAATAAATTCTTTACACAGATGAAATCTAAATATAGGGGAAACCACCACTGACAGTGAAAGGCTCTGGTCCGGCGAAAAGTGACCTAGACAGTGTATTAAAAAGCAGAGACATTACTTTGCCAACAAAGGTCTGTATAGTCAAAGCTATGGTTTTTCTGGTGGTCGTATATGGATGTGAGAGTTGGACCATAAAGAAGGTTGAACACAAAAGAATTGATGTTTTTGAACGATGGTGTTGGAGAAGACTCTTGAGAGTCCCTTGGATTTCAAGGAGATTAAACCAGTGAATTCTAAAGGAAATCAATCCTGAATATTCATTAGAAGGTCTGATGCTAAAGGTGAAACTCCAATACTTTGGCCACGTGATGGAAAGAGCTGGCTTCTTGAAAAAGACCCTGATGCTGGGAAAGTTTGAAGGCAGGAGGAGAAGGGGACAACAGAGGATGAGATGGTTGGATGGCATCACTGACTCAATGGGCATGAGTTTGAGCAAGCTCCAGGAGATGGTAAAGGACAGGGAAGCCTGACATGCTGCAGTCCATGGGGTTGCAAAGAGTCAGATATGACTGAGCAGCAACCGAACAGTAAAAAACCCCTATGAGGGAAAAACAAAAAAATATGGGGGAGGGAGAGAGCATAGGAGCTCTTGAGAAAAGCTATGATTTTTAGGACAGAGTCTCAGTCTGTCCAAGGAATGCCACAAAGAAGGAATCAGCAAACTGTCCCCTTTTCCTCCTTCACTCTGATCTCCTACCAGAACCTCCTGATTGCCAATCCCACATGAACTAGAAGGAAAGGGAGCTCCTCTGTCAGTCTTCTGGAGCAACTGGAAAAGGGTGCAGAGTGGATCTGTAGGACCAAATGTAAAATAGTAAGTCATGTGTCAGAATAAAAATAATAGTTCTAACAGTTTTGGGGTTTTCCCAGGAGGAGCTAGTGGTAAAGAACCCACCTGCCAATGCAGGAGACACAGGAGATGCAGATTCGATCCCTGAGTCAGGAAGATCTCCTGAAAAAGGAAATGGCAACCCACTCCAGTATTCTTGCCTGTAAAATCCTATGGACAGAGGAATCTGGCAGGCTACAGTCTATGGGGTCACAAAGAGTTGAACATGACTGAGTGATTGAGCACAATAGAGTTTTAGTGATGATTAAACAAGCTAATGAATATAAAACACTAGAAATAATGGCTAATATTCAATAAATATTGACTATTATTATTTTAACTCGCTCATGTGTTTACCCAATAAACACTTATTGAGAACTAAAAGGAAATGGCAATCCACTCCAGTATCCTTTCCTGGAAAATCTCGTGGACAGAGCAGCCTGGTGGGTCGCAGTCCATGGTGTTGCAAACAGTCAGACACAACTGAACAGCTAACACTTACTTACCATGTTGCAGGCATTATGGACTTGAACTGTGTTTTAGGAAAGTGTACAATCCAGCCATGCTCATGAAAGCAAATATAGAGTGGAAATCTCAGAAGAAACCTAAAGAAATCTAAAGCTGAAGTCCAGACATGTCTGGAAATGAAGTGAAAGTCACTCAGTCATGTCTGACGTGCGATCCCATGGACTATACAGTCCATGGAATTCTTTAGGAAGAATATTGGAGTGGGTAGCTGTTCCTTTCTCCAGGAGATCGTCCCAACCCAGGGATCAAACCCAGGTCTCTTGCATTGCAGGCAGATTCTTTCTCAACTGAGCTATCAGGGAATCCCCATGTCTGGAAAAGTCTGGCAAACTGATGTGGCAAAGAGTGCTTTTCTCTCTTTCTCTCTTTCAGTGATTCAGTTTTTTTTTTTTTTTTTAATAGGTGGCACTCTGATGCTAAAGCTGAAACTCCAGTACTTTGGCCACCTCATGCGAAGAGTTGACTCATTGGAAAAGACTCTGATGCTGGGAGGGATTGGGGGCAGGAGGAGAAGAGGACGACAGAGGATGAGATGACTGGATGGCATCACTGACTCGATGAACGTGAGTCTTGAGTGAACTCCGGCAGATGGTGATGGACAGGGAGGCCTGGCGTGCTGCGATTCATGCGGTCGCAAAGAGTCGGACATGACTGAGCGACTGAACTGAACTGAACTCTATTTAATATTATTACAAAACAGTGGCTGTATTTCCCTGTGCTATACAATATATCCTTGCTGCTTATCCCTTTAATAGACTTTTATATCTCTTGATCCTATACCCCATCTTGCCCCTCCCCCTTCAGTTTCCCTTTTTCTTTCAGTGTCCTCAAAAGTCTTGTTGGACAATGACACATTCTAATGAGAGAAGTAGAAGTCCCACAATGGCTTAATCAGTAACAAAGTCTCAGCTGTCAAAAGGAAGGGCAGCGTGGAATGCAACATGGTATTTGCCAGATCAATTTGTCTCTTGGCTCAGCCTTTAAGAACTTTGGACTGAGTCCTGTAATGATGAAGTTGGGAAAGCTAGAAGGAAAACGAGAGTTAAAACTTCAGAGGTGCTGATGGCTCAAGGATAACTGAAACTAGAGATGCTTCCTCCTGTTTTACAATCCCATCATGTTTGGCAGTGGCAAAGGAAGAGTTTGGAAGGCCACCATGCGGGGAATGGGGAGGGGAGGCAGGGACCGTATCACCCAGTTTCTCTGACAAGTGGAGTAGAGAAGGAGACAGCAGTGTTGGGCCCCACAGCACCCATCCAGGTAGGACTGAGGCAGAGTAAGAGCACTGTGTGTGTGCTCAGTCATGTCCAACTCTTTGCAGCCAAGTGGACGGTAGCCTGCGAGGCTGCTCTGCCCATGGGGTTCTCCAGGCAAGAATACTGCAGTGGGTTGTCATGCCCTCCTATAGGGGTTCTTCCTGGCCCAGGGACTGAACCTGCATCTCTTGCATCTCCTGCATTGGCAGGTAGATTCTTTACCACTACTGCCACCTGGGAAGCCTGAGTAAGAGCACTGCAACTGACAAATCTACATGGTAATAGACCGGATATCTGCGAGTTCCTCCTGATGATGTCCAGGAACTCCTGGCCATACCTGGAAGATGTCAGCTACTATGAGAGTCCAGGAGAAAGAACTAGTGAAACTCAGATTATACAAATTACAATAACAAGGTATAAAAGTGCCAAGCATTCTAAAACATAAATGCAGAGAAAGGATCACAGAGTTTGCAAAGATGAAAGCAATGATGTTTGGTATAGAGAATCAGGTAAGGTTCCTCAATTAAGTTGACTTGGAGCTGAGAATCAAAGAACTAATATAATTTCAACATGAAAAGGCAGGAATAGATGGAAACCAGAGAATGAAGAGCCATAGGGTAGAGGGGCTTGTCTGATGAGGGGCCAGAGGAGTCAAGTAGGATAAGTTTGGAAAAGAGCAAGCAATCTGAGTGGTTTGGCAGAGATCCTAGAACACCAGTCTAGGGAATGTGCTTTTTCCATAAGCTATTGAAAATCATTGAAGTTTTTGAAAGGAGCTACAAACTGATGACTACGTGCATGCTAAGTCACTTTAGTCGTGTCTGACTCTGTGTGACCCCATGGACTGTAATCTGCAAGGCTCCTCTGTTCATGTGATCCTCCAGGCAAGAATACTGGAGTGGGTTGCCATGCTCATCTCCAGGGGACCCTCCTGACCCAGGGCTTGAATCCACGTCTCTCACGTTTTCTGCATTGGCAGGTGGATTCTTTACCACTAGTGCCACTTGGGAAGCCCATGAACTTGATGAGTATGTGGTATCAAAATAAAACTAGAAGCAAGCAAAGCAAGGGGAGTTTCTCAGAGTTTACCTTGACTGTTTGTTAATAAAAATAAATACATACCTAGTGTTTTTAGGGACCAAACACTATCATTAAAAACACTGTCATCACAGCTACCATTTACTGAGCTCTAGGCTCAGTGAAACATATGCTATCTCAAATAGTCTTTGCAGCAGTCCTGTGGGCTAAATATTTTTATTACCATTTTACCAAGAAACTGCAAATAAAGAGAGATGTAGTCCAAACTCCCATACATGTGAAGTCATGTTTGGACCGAAGTCATGTTTGGACCTAATTCATGCTCTAACCACTGTAAAGCCCCAAATTCTATTGAAATGCAATTGGGAAAATCAATCAATCAATCAATAAGTAAACTTTTACTGAAGTAATCCTTTCAAAAGAGACCATGAACTCTGAATTTAAAAGAACTCTAATGTGTTAGAAGTAGTTTAAAAAACAGCTCTGAAAATAATCTGCATTACTAGAGGTTGTTAAGAACAGCTCAGGAAAGCAAATGACAAGCAAACCACCACTCAAATTAGCATGNAAAAGAGACCATGAACTCTGAATTTAAAAGAACTCTAATGTGTTAGAAGTAGTTTAAAAAACAGCTCTGAAAATAATCTGCATTACTAGAGGTTGTTAAGAACAGCTCAGGAAAGCAAATGACAAGCAAACCACCACTCAAATTAGCATGATAAAGCTAAGCAGATAAGTAAGATAAGCAAATAAGTAGCGTTTGTGAGAGACCAGAAGAATTATGACCCAAGACCATTCAAGGTTCTTCTGAATGCCAGGATTGACTTGGTTGACCTTTCTATGCAGCCATGGGGTCTTCTCTGGTGGCTCAGAGGTTAAAGCATCTGCCCACAATGCAGGAGACCCAGGTTCAATCCCTGGGTTGGGAAGATCCCGTGGAGAAGGAAATGGCAACCCACTCCAGTATTCTTGCCTGGAGAATCCCATGGACAGAGGAGCCTGGTGGGCTACAGTCCACAGGGTCGCAAAGAGTTGGACACGACTGAGCGACTTCACTTTCACTTTTCTATGCAGCCATGAAGGTGTAAGTGAGGATCTCCACTCACAGCGCTGAACAACACAACTGTTTAAATGCTGGCCATGTCCTTAGAAACAGTTCCTACTAAAGTTGTTTTATCCACGAAGCACCACAGTGCTATAGAGACTATGGATTTTTCAAGAGCTAAATACGTGTGAGAAAATTTGTTGACTTTACCCATCAAAGGAAAAAATATATAGGGTACATCCCATTATGTTAGTTTCATTTATCCTTAAATTTAATGGCTTTATATTGTTAAATTTAGGGATCTATTGTTAGATAAGAAGAGAGAGAAAAATAATACTAGTTAATAAATGTAGAGGAAATAATAATATTAGAAGGTCACACTCTTGTATTCTCCAATGTAATCATCGATTCAGGCAAGGATTATCAACAAATACTAAAATCATTAGGTAAAGTGTTACTAATGAACAGTATATTTGCACAGTTCCAGGATCTATAGCGCACATTACTCAGTAATTATAAAAGGGGAATGTGCACTTCTATAGGGAGAGATGTAGGGTCACCACACTTATCAAGTGGTCAAGCTTAGGACTCTGATGCTGGAACAATCTGAAATGGACCTCTCCATTATGATGCAATACAAAATTCACTACATCACTATGACAGGGGCTTACAAAAGTGTTGAAACAACTCAATCAAGAATCATGACCTAACTCCCAGTTTATAAGAAATAAAGGATATGGAAGATGGAGATACACATGAAACCACACCATTAAGAAATAAATAAATCCATAAAGGAAGCATTCTAAAAGACTAGGGTCTAAAAAATCAGTGTCATAAGAGGTAAAATGTTCTATACTAAAAGAGCAAGAGTCACATATCAAATGCAACCCTATAACTTTATTGATGTTGGTTCCAAAATGTCAGTTACAAATGAAATGAGTATTAGATTATATTACAGAATTTATATTAATTTTCTAAAGTGTAATAAAAGAGTTATGATTATATCAGAGATTTCTGCTAAAGTACTTAGGGGTGAAGTGTTATAATATCTAGCAACTTACTTTCAGATTTTTTTTCAGCCAAAAAAAGGGGAAAGGAAAAAAAATACACACATATATATATATTTGTGTATACAGAGTATAAATAGAGCAAAACATAAACAATTTTTAAATCCAGATATAGGGTATCAAGGTATAAATTTATCTTTTATCAGCATTTATGTGTACTAATTTTTCATAATAAAAAGTTGGAAGAAACTTCCCCCACCTATATGGGACCTGACCAAAAATTAATATTTATAAAAATAGTATTATCTTGAAAGAAAATATAGATTTGACTATCACTTCAAAAAAGTTTCAGTGTAAGCACAGTGATTTCTGAGCAATGTAAGCTAAATAAGTTGATACTAAGCAATTTTTTAAAAAGCAATCAAAATCTTTTTCAAAACTTTACAGCAAAAAGGATATTTAATGTAGGATGTGGATATATATTAATATGCTTTATGAAGTATGAGACTGAACTTAGAAATATAAAAGTATCTGTTAGATTCTTAAAATGAACCTGGCCCAAATTGGGCTTGAACATGCAGCATTTCTTTAAATCCCTGAATATAATCCTCTCTTCACATACCTTCTGTCCTCTGGATTTACAAATTATTAATTTAATATCTACTGCTTATTAAACGTTTTTTTCCTGTGTGTTAGGGCACTGCAAGTTTACCTAAACTTGATAATACCTCCATGAATTAAGTCCTATTCTTATGCCCATTTTACAGAGAAGGGAAACTGAGGGTCTAGATATAATTCAGTAGCCTATGTTCATACAGCTAGTCCATGGAAGAGTTGCAGAACTCTGCATGCATCCATAGACTCTTTGGTAACTATGCATTGCTACTGGAACGCAGACAGAACCAGAGTTTCTGGGGGTGGTCACTTATGAAAGTGAAATTGTTAATTGCTCAGTCATGTCCAACTCTTTGCAACCCCATGGACTGTAGCCTGGAAGGTTCCTCTGTCCATGGGATTTCCCAGACAAAAATACTGGAGTGGATTGCCATTTCCTTCTCTAGGGGATATCCAGGGGATCTTCCCTATTAAGGGATTGAACACCGGTCTCCTGCATTGCAAGCAGATTCCTTATTATCTGAGCCACCAGCGAAGCCTGGAAACTATTAGTTGAAATTTTCAAGTAGGGAGGAGGCTCTGTGGTCAGTTGAGAAAAATGAGACATTTGGAGCTGGGATCTTTTAATTATGTCATTTGATTCGCACCTTGGGATGCACCTATTCTTCATAGCAGAGAGCTGGCCCAGATCTAAAATAGCACAGAGGAAAATGCAATTCAAATTTAGAACTCTTCAAAAGCATCTCATTGTATGTGTGTCGAGGGAGAGGTTTATCTCATAGGATATGATCAACATTCTATGAACCTAGAGCCACAAACCTACAGCATTAATCTCATGATCTTGCTTACAGTATCCAGTGAGTTCCCATAGCCTGCTGGAAAACAGAAACCAGTTTTGGCAAACTTAAGTGGAGCTGCCAGAAAGGTTGGGGTCATGGAGAGAAGCACTGGCCCAGATGTCAGAACTGATGTTTCTGATGCCCTCAGTGTTAGCATTGTAACCCTGGATGCTGGAAACTTGGCTGTTGGTCACTCAGTCTCATGTCACTGGACTCTCAATTCTGCTGCAAGATCATCACTGACTGACTCTTTGGCTTTTGCCTCCTTCTCACAACAACCGCACCAGGTCTCCATCGGAGCATTTGATTGGCTAAGCTTGGGTCACATTCTCAGTTTATATGCCAGAGAGGAGGGAGAAGGTTCATCTATTTCCATAATCTTCAGTACACCCAGTGATGTGTGGGTGTAATTAACCAGGGTTCTCCAGAGACCTAAAACCAATAGGATCCCTATTGCTCTCACCCTGTCTGCACATACATATATATGTATTAGGTATATGCATGCATGTACCTAAGTATGTATATACCTAAGCATGTATATACAATTAAGCAGGGGGAAGTCCAAACTTGTTCAGCCTTTTTGCTCTATTCAGATCTTCAGGGAGAGGAGTCTGCTCTACTTGGTCTATCTCTTTAAATGTTCATCTCGTCTAGAAACAACCTCACCTAGAATAATGTTTAACCAAATGTCTGGGCACCCCATGACTAATAAATTCTGTTCAGTTCAGTTACTCAGTCTTGTCCAACTCTTTGCGACCCCATGGACTGTAGCACGCCAGGCCTCCCTGTCCATCACCAACTTCCAGAGTTTACACAAGCTCATTTCCATTGAGTCAGTGATGCCATCCAATCATCTCATCCTCTGTCTTCCCCTTATCCTCTCACCTTCAATCTTTCCCAGCATCAGGGTCTTTTCTAATGAGTCAGTTCTTCGCTTCAGGTGGCCAAAGTATTGGAGTTTCAGCTTCAGCATCGTCCTTCCAATGAATATTCAGGACTGATTTCCTTTAGGATGGACTGGTTGGATCTCCTTGCCAACTATAAAGCCCTCTTTATAGTCTAACTCTCACATCCATACATGACTACTGGAAAAACCACAGCTTTGACTAGAATAGACCTCTGTTGGCAAAGTAATGTCTCTGCTTTTTAATATGCTGTCTGCTGCTGCTGCTGCTAAGTCACTTCAGTTGTGTTCAACTCTGTGCGACCCCACAGACCGCAGCCCACCAGGCTCCCCTGTCCTTGGGATTCTTCAGGCAAAAACACTGGAGTGGGTTGCCATTTCCTTCTCCAATGCATGAACGTGAAAAGTAAAAGTGAAGTTGTTCAGTCATGTCCGACCCTCAGCGACCCCATGGACTGCAGCCTTCCAGGCTCCTCTGTCCATGGGATTTTCCAGGCAAGAGTACTGGAATGGGGTGCCATTGCCTTCTCTGGATGTGCTGTTTAGGTTGGTCATAACTTTTCTTCCAAGAGGCAAGTGTCTTTTAATTTCATGGCTGCAGTCACACATAAAATTAAGCATCACAGCGGGCCTAGAATTTTTATTTAGTCATGGTTACTTATCAAAATTTTCTGTTCNGTGCTGTCTAGGTTGGTCATAACTTTTCTTCCAAGAGGCAAGTGTCTTTTAATTTCATGGCTGCAGTCACACATAAAATTAAGCATCACAGCGGGCCTAGAATTTTTATTTAGTCATGGTTACTTATCAAAATTTTCTGTTCATCCAGACTTAGATTTCATGCATCTAGGCTATTTTTGCCAGAGAAGCTGAATCTCAAAGGTGTGTGTGAGGTTTCTGTGTTGTAGGATGGAGGGGTGGTATCAATTTCAGCTGCCCCTTCCCTATACGCTGTGCTGGTGAACTGGAAGGGGCCATGGGGGACATCAGGAGGGATGTGAACTTTTTGCTGTGTGCTGTGCTTAGTCGCTCAGTCGTGTCCACCTCTTTGTGGTGCCATGGACTGCAGCCCACCAGGCTCCTCTGTCCATGGGGATTCTCCAGGCAAGAATACCGGAGTGGGTTGCCATACCTTCCTATAGGGGATCTTCCCGACCTGGGGACTGAGCATTGCAAGTGGATTCTTTAACCGTCTGAGCCACCAGGGAAGCCCTATTTTTCTTTAATATTACCTTTTTAATAAAAAATAATAAAGACATTGTATATTAGGTGTGAATCCTAGCCTTATCTCACCTGTAAAAGCTATGGAAAATCTGGTTACTTATTCAAGAATAATGATGAGTCTACTGGATAGATTCAAAATATTGCCAAATGAATTTTTTATGATTTTGTTTCATTTGAACATCATATATACTCTGAGATGGACAGAACAAAGCCAAATGTCACTATTTTATAGATAGAGATTCAGAAAGGTTAAATGATTTGCTGAAAGTCACATAATTGATGAGAGGCAAAATTATAAGTCAGGTTTTTTGGTGCCTAGTACAGTGTTATTTTTATTCCAAGTGAGACAAACAACTATCAAAGTGAAATGAATTAATATAGTGTTAAGGCTGGAAATTTCTTTCCCTACTTCTGTTTATATTTACAGTTCTAAATATGGAAAATGGAAAACACACTTCCAAATTTATTTAAGAGTAAAGTTTCATAAATAGAACACTACTGTCTAATGTTATATATTCAGCTAAACATTATTTTACCCAGTCAAAATGAAGAAAACCTGGATTCATCTAAAAGTAAACAGATACAAAAATTTTGGAGTACTATTTGAACATACATATGGAAAGCCATAAACATGATCAGCCATAAACATTGACTCAGTAATCTTGAGACATGGCATCTGCCCTAAGATGCAATGGGAGACTGACTGGTTTAATTACTGGATTATTTAAAGCTTTCAAAGCCTACCTTCAAGAGGAAAAGTCAAACATATGATACTTTGCAAAATCACTTCCACTGTGTCTGACTCTTTGGGACCCCATGGACTACAGCCCACCAGGTTCCTTGATCCACGGGATTTTCCAGGCAAGAATACTGGAGTGGGTTGCCATTTCCTTCTCCAGGGGATCTTCCTGACGCAGGATCAAACCCTTGTCTCCTGCATCTCCTGAACTGCAGATGGACACTTTACCCACTGAGCCACCTGGGAAACCCCTAAATATATGATAATAAATCCTTAAAATGAAATATTATTCTGTAATTCAAAATTTAAGGTTTTAAAACCAACTATTGACTTTGGAAATTGTTCATATTATTGTTAAGTGAAAAAAATACGAAATTGCATAGAGTATGATACACATGTGGCAGAGAAAAGTAAAGACTAACAGCAAGGTTGTAGAGCAACAGAATCTCTTTATTCTCAGCAGGTTAAGTCAGAATAACAATGTTAAAAATAGCATTTCCTGGAAAAGTTAAATATGAACCTACCATTAGATGCACTCCCACTACGAGATACACTGTGCTTGTTCAACTGAGTTTTGACCAATGAACAGTTTTTGAAAAGTCAACTTAGTGGATTGTAAGAAGCATTATTTTTTAACAGAGATCAGAGTGCATTATACATAGTAAAAGATAGCACTGTCACACAAATTTTTGTTTCAGGTACATACGCATATGTATGTTTCCAGGTTGTGATGTAAAACATATTAGTTATTTTTGGTCATAGTTAAAAGAGTTTGAAAGTCATTGATTGTCCTAGAGAATCTCTTGGCCATAAAGTCCCAAGAAACGAATCTTACCGAGACTAGTAGAGTATGCTTATAATGACTGGAAACAAACCTCAATGTGCATTAACAGTCGTGTCCGACTCTTCACGACCCCATGGACTGCAGCCCACCAGGCTCCTCCGTCCATGAGATTTTCCAGGCAAGAGTACTGGGGTGGGGTGCCATTGCCTTCTCCGCATTAACAGTAGAACAGATTATAGATTATTTAGCATACCAGACCCCTTAAGAGCCAACAGAGGCAGTCATTGTAACAACAGCAAAACGCCCCCATATGTATGTAAATGCCCCAACTGGAAGGTGTTACCAATCCCTGCTGACAACTTCTGGCTAAGGCTTTGCAAGCACTTGTTGAATAAACAAACTAATACAAAAATAAATAAAATACCTGAGCCTGTGCAGGTAAGAAAGGTGAATGGGATTGGATTAGGCTCAGTTCAGTTTAGTTCAGTCACTAGTCATGTCTGA
Organism: Neotragus pygmaeus; assembly: GCA_006410875.1. Taxonomy (NCBI): domain Eukaryota; kingdom Metazoa; phylum Chordata; class Mammalia; order Artiodactyla; family Bovidae; genus Neotragus; species Neotragus pygmaeus. The sequence continues at coordinate 13,417 of SJYV01002120.1, forward strand.
CTCTTTGCAACCCCATGGACTATAGCATGCCAGGCCTCCCTGTCCATCACCAACTCCCAGAGCTTGCTCAAAATCATGTCCATTGAGTCGGTGATGCCATCCAACCATCTCATCCTCTGTCGTCCCCTTCTCCTCCTGCCTTCAATCTTTCCCAGCATCAGGGTCTTTTCCAATGAATCAGCTCTTTGCGTCAGGTGGCCAAAGTATCGGAGTTTCAGCATCAGTCTTTCCAATGAATATTCAGGACTGATTTCCTTTAGGATGGACTGGTTGGATCGCTTTGCAGTCCAAGGGACTCACAAGAGCCTTCTCCAACACCACAGTTCAAAAGCATCAATTCTTCGGCGCTCAGCTTTCTTTATAGTCCAACTCTCACATCCATACATGACTACTGGAAAAACAAAGGTTTTGACTAGACAGACCTTTGTTGGTAAAGTAATGTCTCTGCTTTTTAATACACTGTTTAGGTTTTTCATAGCTTTTCTTGCAAGGAGCAAGAGTCTTAATTTCATGGCTGCAGTGATTGTGGGGTCTAAGAAAATAAAATCTTACTTGGATTAGGCTAAAGGGTAATAAAAGCCTGAGTTTCATGATGAAAGTTAGAGCATTATTTACTTAATTCCTTAAATGTTTTTTTATTCACCTATCTTTCCAGTTATTATTTAGATAATATTTATTTAGTATTTACTATGGATTAAGCTCTTGTGTGCATGCATGCTAAGTCACTTCAGTCCTGTCCAACTCTTTGCGACCCTAAGGACCACAGCCCTCCAAGCTCCTCTGTCCATGGGATTCTCCAGGCAAGAATACTGGAGTGGGTTGCCATGCCCTCCTCTAGGGAATCTTCCCCACCCAAGGATAGAACCTGCTTATGTCTCCTGCATTGGAAGGATTCTTTACCACTAGTACCACCAGGGAAACTCTTCTTAAGTGCTGATAAACTGAATAGACAAGCTTCTGGGTGAGAGTCCATTAACCAAGGAGCAAATGAGTGAGAGGATTTTCTGCTTCTGTGCAATATTAAACAGTGCTCTTCACAGATTATTCCATCTCTATCCTCTCTTAAATTTCCCAGTTGCTCCTTTGGAGGAAAAAACTAAAGGACCTATCTTTCCCAGGGTCTATAGGAATGTGTGTGGGTCAAGGAGCAACAGTTAAAACTGAACATGGAACAACTGACAGATTCAAAATTGGGAAAGGAATATGATAAGGCTGTACTCCTTGTTCGTCCTGCTTATTTAACTTACATGCAGAGTACATTCTGTGGAATGCCAGGCTGGATGAATCACAAGCTGGAATCAAGATTGTCAGGAGAAATATTAACAACCTCAAATGGGAGAAAATGAAGAGAAACTAAGGAGCCTCTTAATGATGGTGAAAGAGGATTACCAGGTCATGTCAAGGGTTGTGAATGATTGTCCCTGAGTTTATTTCTCTAGTACATGTATGTAACAATTTAGCCCCAAATTACAGTTGTGGCATTTCTGAATCCATGCTACTTTAGTGTTTATAGGCATTGATGGAATTTGAGGAGCCTAAGTTTCTAAAAACTCCAAAAACTCCACATTCAGAAAACTAAGATCATGGCATTCTGTCCCATCACTTCATGGCAAACAGATGGGGGTGGAGGGAATGGAAACAGTGGCAGACTGCTTTCTTGAGCTCCAAAATCACTGCAGATGGTGACTGTAGCCATGAAATTAAAAGACACTTGCTCCTTGGAAATTAAAAGACATTTGCTCCTTGGAAAGAAAGCTGCAAACCTAGATAGTGTATTAAAAAGCAGAGACACCACTTTGCCAAAGGTCTGTATAATCAAAACTATGGTTTTCCCAATAGTCATGTACACATGCGAGAGTTGGAACATAAAGAAAGCTGAGCATCAAAGAATTGATACTTGGAATTGTAGTGCTGGACTTTAGACTCCCTTCGACTGTAAGAAGGACCAGTCAATCTTAAAGGAAATAAACCCTCAATATTCACTGGAAGGACTGATGCTGAAGCTGAAATTTCAATATTTGGCCACCTGATAAAAGACCCANTACTTTGAATTGTGGTGCTGGACTTTAGACTCCCTTCGACTGTAAGAAGGACCAGTCAATCTTAAAGGAAATAAACCCTCAATATTCACTGGAAGGACTGATGCTGAAGCTGAAATTTCAATATTTGGCCACCTGATAAAAGACCCAACTCACTGGAAAAGACCCTGATGCTGGGAAAGATTGAAGGCAAAAGAAGGAGGCTGCAGAGGGTGAGATGGTTAGATAACATCACCGACTCAGTGGTCTGAATTTGACCAAACTCTGGGAGACAGTGGAGGACAGAGGAGCCTGATGTACTGCAGCCCATGGGGTCGCAAAGAGTCAGACACTATTAGCAACTGAACAACAACAGAAATGAACAGAAACTTAGGCTCCTCAAATTCCATCAATGCCTATAAACACTAAAATAGCATGGATTCAGAAATGCCACAACTGTAATTTGGGATGGCTAAATTGTTACATACATGTACTAGAGAAATAAACTCAGGGATAATCATTCACAACCCTTGACATGACCTGGTAATCCTCTTACATAATCTGACTAAGTTTTAATGAAGAAGCAATGTGAATAAGGCAAATATAACATGTGAGATGCGTTTTAAAATTCTACCACCTCCAAAGAGACCTCTTTAACTGGTCTCCTCCTAATACACACAATTAAATGTTGGTGTTTTGTTATTCAAGTAATTATAAAGCAACAGAAGAAAGAGAATTTATCATATTGAATATTGTCATAAGCTGTTGTAGAAGTATCAGCAATTTATTTCAGTGAGGAGGTATGAACACATACTTGTAGTTTATGAAAGTTCACACTACTTCCAGATCTATTTGATATTAAACAAGTCTTTCACTAAGCTCCTACATGTACTGGGCTCCTATTTCTTGAGTAACAGAGGGCACAAAATTCTGAACTCTGTATTTTCAGATCCTGTACCTGAGGCTAGACTAGTTAAGTGTCTACACAAACTTCTGGCTCAAAGGTCTAAAACTAGAAGTCACTAGAAATGAAATAGTTCTTATCTAGTATTTAAAAACCTGTTAGTTTATGAACAGTTGATTTAAAAAAAAACTCAAAATAGCTTTTTTTTTTTTAAAAGAGAGAAATTTGTGAAAAGTCTATAAGTAAATTTGGCTTCAGGCTTGACTAAATTCAGGAACATAAATGATGGCATCAGATTCATGTCTGACATATCAGCTCTGTTGGCTTATTTCTTAGACTCCATATGGTTAGCAAGATGGCTTCCCCCAGTGAGGTTTCTTGTATTTTCATACCAAATGAAAGTTATGGACTTGACTCGACTCTCACTGGTCCATGTTGTGTCACATGCCAGATAAATACCATTTTTGATTGGTCAGTGTTCATCTCTGGAATCAGGAAAAGATGCAACTCTAGTTGAAGCACTGATAGCGGTCAATAGCATGAAATAAAAGAAAGGAAAATATATACTGCATAGCCAAAAATGCAGGTCAGGAAGCAACAGTTAGAACTGGACATGGAACAA
>SJYV01002122.1:0-10617 GCA_006410875.1 Neotragus pygmaeus
ACTAAAATTGATGCAAGTTCCAGGTGTGAATATAGCACTATGTAGTGATTTTTTCCTGCAAAACTGTAATTTAGATGTTTGAGGAGAGGAGGAGGGGAAGGGAGGTTGGATGTGAAGAGGAGTCAAATAGGGGGAGGGGAGAAGCTGTTAGAAGAATGAGGGGGAGGATGAAGCGAGATTAATGCTTCAGTTTTAGTGCACATACTGCAACAAGACAGCACTCAAATTTCTAAGTGAGTTGATAGCTATTCTCCTTCCCTCACTCCTCTTGAGTGCACATGCACATTTCAAGAAAGACACAGAAAAAGTGAAGGACCCTTAACCACTGAAGGTTGCCAGGATATCATAGTTCACTATGGGGAACAGCACAGCATATACTGAGAGAAGTGGGCTTCCAATTTCCTTTCTGTTGAAAACTAGACCTGTAACCCCAGGCAAGTCAATTAACAAGTCGATGCCTCAGTGTCCTCATCTTCAAACAGGGATGATCCCCCCCCTTTTTTTTTGGATAATGATTCTAAGCAACACCTTTGGTACTCTTTCTTTCATCTTTCTGTAATAGATTATTCCAGAATTGTGTCATGTTAACCAAACAAGGTAGTTTATATGAAGCGAATGGTTCCCTTTTCAAATATTTACATAATTATTGAAGCCATCAGGCTTCTCTGGTAGCTCAGCTGGTAAAAACTCCACCTGCAATGCAAGAGACTCTGGCTTGATCCCTGGATTGGGAAGTTACCCTAGAGAAGAGATAGGCTAGCGACTCCAGTATTCTTGGGCTTCCCTGGTGGCTCAGATGGTAAAGAATCTATCTGCAATGTGGGAAACCTGGGTTTGACCCCTGGGTTGGGAGGATCCCCTGGAGGAGGGCATGCAGCCCACTCCAGTCTTTTTGCCTGAAGAATCCCCATGGACAGAGGAGCCTGGTGGGCTGCAGACCATGGGGTCTGGACACAGCTGAGTGACTAAGCATAGCACAATGAGGCCATCACGGATTTAACCCATCCAGTGACTCAATAATCAAACACATATGTATTAAGTTGTACCAGTGCTCTGCAGGATTAAAAACAAATAAGTAAGTATGTACCCTACAGGCACGAAGTGGCTAAAGAGACCTAAATCAATAAAAAAGGACAACTTAAGGTACAGGATTGAGGCTGTTTAGTTACTCAGTCATGTCCAACTCTTTTGAGGCCCCAAGGATTATAGGCCACCAGTCTCCTCTGTTATTGGGATTTTCCAGGAAAGAATACTGGAGTGGATTGCCATTTCCTTTTTCAGAGGATCTTCCCAACACAGGGATCGAACCCAGGTCTCCTGTACTGCAGGCAGATTTTTTATCACTGATCCACCAGGGAAGCCACAAGTTAAAGGATGTGTATGAAAGTTGCTCAGTCATGTCGAACTCCTTGCAACCCCATGGACTGTAGCTTGCCAGGCTCCCCTGTCCATGGAATACTCCAGGCAAGAATACTGGAGTGGGTTGCCATTCCATTCTCTAGGGAAATCTTTCCAACCCATGGATTGAACCCAGTTCTCCTGCAGTGTGGGCAGATTCATTACTATCTGAGACATCAGGGAAGCCCAAGTTATATGATAACTAAGTGTAAAACATTACGGTACTGACTTGAGAGTGCTATCTGAATTTCAAGGACAGGCTGTTTGGTTTGAGAAGTACTTAGAAAAGGCTTCAGGGAGACGGTGGCACTAGAGGGAGCCATGAAGTATAGGTTTAGGCAGGGAGAGAACAGAGGAAGGCATGCTGGTAGGTAGAGAAGAGGAACAGAAGCAAGGGAAAGGCATAATGTGGAGTTTGTCAATATTCTACCAGTCCAGAGAGAATGAAACCTTAAGCAAGAGGAGTTGGGTCCTTTGATGTGAATGGTCATTGGCCGTACCACACATGAATGTGGGGTATAATTCCCAGTTCGTACATTCAAACGCAAGAGAAAAGTGCAAGAATGAGGGACAAAGTGAAATAAACCTAGATTATATTGGCAAAAGCACCAGTCTTCTTGGAAAGCTCTTTTTATATAGTCTATTCAAAAAACATGCTCTGACTTCCATTTCTTTCATGCAAATTGATAACTCTAAATGTAGGAGAAAGAAGTTACAAATTGAGTGGCCCCATTTCAAAGAAAGATTGATTTCAGAAACTGCAAGGGACTACTATAAGTCCCTGAACACCAAGAGTCCATACTGCTACAGACCCACATATCAACTCTGCCTATACTAAATGGAGATACTAGCTTAGAAAAAGACAAGACACATGATAGCCCATTCCCGGAGAGGTCAATGTAAGCTGCAAATAAGAGCTAATTCAAATAAACTTCACTAGTCTGATATATTTTTCTTAAACCTCTTTCCCTAGCATGAGATAAGTTAGTGTATACATACTGTCTTTGGATTTTTTTTATTAGTAATTAACTTCCAATTAAAATAAATACATTTATAATAAAAAAAGAAAATAGAGATGGTTTTCTCTCTATTTTGATCAGAAGAGGCACCAGCAAAATTCTGGTTATTGACTAGCAAATTAATTTGTCTTAAAACTTTCTACAGCCACAGACTGCACCCATATAGCCAACATATTTCTGTTGCTAATTCCAATGAGAACCTGTCAGAAGGAAAAAGACCCAGTATTGTTCATGGAAAACCCCTCCGAGTATGCATCCTAGCGATAGTGGGTCACTAACAATGCTATTTGTGTCATGATATCCACGGGAAACAAGTTTTTAATCTATCATGCTTGTTAGCTGGGAGCTTACCTCTAGGTTGCTAAGCCTGGGATATATATCTTCTCCAAGGCCTACAGCTCTGCAATGTTAACCATCATATTAGGCTTCATCCTGCAGGCTTCATAAGAATATGATAAACAATAACAATAAATAATCTCAACGATGCCTCAATGCCTCTCCTAAGGGGGAGACCAAGGCATGTGCCAGCATTCACTTATTAGTATGTACCATATATGGCATCCAGAATGACAGGAAGCTGTTAGCAGGGTTCTCTTTTCTTATCTGATGGCAGCAATAAATCTTCCTAATCCAGCACTCCATCTGCCTACCTCCTATAGCCAAGTTTACAAGATAGCTCACGTCAGACACCTTTAAAATAATTCATATGTGACAGACATGAATTATCCAAGCAACAACACAGAAATGGCTCTACCTAGGCTGTGGAGAACTTTGGGCTTCACCCCCCAATCTCAAGAATCAGGGCCAACTCAACTTCCAGCCATGCAACCTGGAAATCAGGCCTGATGACAAACTCTAGGTGTCTGGCATCTAGAACAAACCACATTACTCTCTTTCTGTTCATTTTCCTCCCTACTACCACCATCCATGGGCCACGTAACACAGCAAAATTAGGATAAAACAGACACCAAGGACCAGGATTGGTTACATAATTTGTTGAACCTGGTACAGTATGAAAATGCTGGATTTCTGGCTCAAAAGTCATCAAGAATTTCAAGAAAACACCAGAAGAATAGCAAACAAAGCAACTGCATGGGTCACGCATTGATGATGCCAGCCCTGCCAATGATGTCCCTAAAGCGATACATTTCCTTTGGAACATAATTAAGATATGACATTTCAAAAGCAACTTTAGCAAAATGAGTAAATCAAACAAAATAATGACAATTGCCAAAGTCCAAGTTTCTGATGGTAAAAATTCCAAATAAAAGCAATTTGGATATTTCCTTAGATCTTGATGCCCCTTAAAGTCCCTTAAAATGACTGTTTCAATTCAATACCGTAGACCACAACAAAGTACTGTAGACTTGGTGGTGTTTAACTAACAGAAATGTACTGCTTCCAGTTCTGGATGTTGGAAGTTTGAGGTCAAAATAGCTGCATGGTTGGGGTGTGGTGAGAACTCTCTACTGTGTTGTAGACTGCTTCTTATTGTATCTTCTCTTGAAGAAAGATAGCAAGAGAGCTCTAAGGGAACTTCTCATTTTTTAAAAAAATTAAGTTATAATTAACATACTAGATTAATTTCAGGTGGACAACATAGTGATTTGATTTTTGTATACATTATGAAATGATCACATGGGCACTCACCAGTCCCATTCATGTGGACTCCATCCTCATGACCTAATTATTTCCCAGGGGCCTATCTCCTAAATTCCATCACACTGGGGATTCAAATTTCAACATATGAATCTTGAAGATATTAGAACATGAAGGTGGATAAAAGCTCAACTATTCTTGTTGAAAACAAGGGTGTGTGCGCACGTGCGCATCTGTGTATGTATGAAGTGGCAAACCCTTGGCCAATGCAATTATTCCTAATGGTATCATCGTGGAATGCCTATGAAGAAAACCACAGAATTACAACTGAACCTTCTCATTTTTACAGATGGTCAAACTGAGTCCCAGAAAAGAAAGACTAGCTGCTCAGGATTAGTGTCTGTTGTCCAAGGTTAGTAGCACTGCCAGGACTAATAGAGTCCAGAATTTCCTCGAGGATTCAATATATCCCAAGGTTGCATTTTACCTGCCAGGTCAGCCAGAACTGGGTGTGAATGAAAAGCAATACTTTTCCCTCTATGCCATTTACTCACGCCACAACAGGACTGAGCTTCAGAAGGACAATTTACCATGATTTTGGAGGCATACTCATGGAGCACAGCACTGATCCCCAATTTTTGTATACACTTCCTTTGAACCCAGAAAGCAAGTTTGAATCCCTTTAAGGAAGTTCTGGAATAAACACTGTTATCTTCACCCTCCCCACTAAACATACCACTTTTTTAAAAAAGATTGTTTTTTCTGTCTCCCTGGTAGTTTTTCATTAGTAGAGAAAACTAACTCCTACTGACAATACATTCCTTGGCCCAGAAGACTCTCAATGAATCAACTGTAGAACTGGATAAAACAAAATTTAACTCCATATGTTTCCTCCTGAGAGACAAGCTTCTGAAACCAAACAGAAGGGTAAAGACACTGCCCTGGGCCCGAGACTGTCACAGAACTCTTGGAAAACATAACTGAAAGCATTCCTAAATGATGGATAAGGGCTAACCCTTCTAGAATGTTTCCAGAGCAAGGGGAGTTTACACTGTACTTAAATGGCTCCATTGTCCTTGGGGTGAATGTAAAGAATAACAATCTCCTTTGTCCTTCCTATCTCCAAGATGGGAGACTCTGACCATATCTACCTGCTCCAAGGCTAAATTAGGTCCCCTCTTACACTCCCATGATCTTTTAAATTTCTTTCATAACACTCATACCTGTAACTTCTTGTGCAATATTTGCCTTGCCTTCCACATTGCAGACTTCATGTCTTTCTTGAGTATCACTATATTTCTAGCACATAGCACCTAGCAGGCCCCCAAGAAATATATATTGAATTGATTGTGTACTTTGAAACATCCATGGTTTTGTGGGTCATGATGACAAGAAGGGGAAAATTACTTCTCCATGTTGCTTATTTATGATCTGAAGACTGATTCCTATCATGATAGAAAATCACAATGGTTTCTCTTCTCTAGAGCCACTGTCTGCTATGTGATATAACATGCTTACCTGCAGACTGCTTTAGAGGTAACACTGTTTTCCTCTGAATCCATCTTACACACATAGCATTTTTTAAAAATAGTTTTCTAGCTAATTTAGTTAGACTTATTGGCCCCAGGAAGAAAGGAAGAATTCCTCCCTCCTCAATTCTGTCTTCACTGTCCTGTACACCTTTTGATTTCAACAGACTAATTTTGTCAATGTGGAACACAGTCTAACTCCATCCTCCTCACTCTTGTTCAATTCACTGTCAAAGACAGTCATTCTACAGAAAGTATAAAGAAGAGAAATACAGAGGGAAAAGAAAATGATATTATGAGCTGTGCTAAGGAAACATATATTAAATGTGCTAGGGTCCAGGTTAGCATGTTTGGCCGTTGATTAGGATGATTGAATCTGTGATTTATGTCACCAGGAAAATCAGAAACACATTAAAACTCATATTATGGCTGCAGTTTATGAGAGAAAAATAAAGTTATACTCATAATGATGAATACCTCTGTTCCATTCAGAAACTTAACTCTATTTTCTTGATTTATTGTTCTTATTATGCTAAGCCAGTTAGCTTGGCTTCTGGGTATCATAACAGAGAAGCCAAATAAAGGTCCTCAACCTTCATTCTGAGCCTGGGTATGTGAATTCCTTGGAATAGAGAAAGTTAAAAAAAATGTAAATCTTTTCTACCTGGAAGGTTTTGTTAAAAATGTTGTCACTAAAAAGGATGGCAAGATAAAACATATGACATGTGTATCTCAGAACTTATCTATCCAAGTATACATTTTCATATCATTTCATAAAGGCTTCTCTAACTTGTTTATCTGTACCAACTCTAATTTCCACAGCACCGGTGTTTTCTTTTCTAAGGGTAGTTACTACATTGTACTGTAAGTGTTGACTGACTATTTAATTTCCTTAACCAGATAGGGCTTCCCTGGTGGCTCAGACGGTAAAGAATTGGCCTGCAATGTGGGACACCTGGGTTTGATCCCCGAACTGGGAAGATCCCCTGGGGAAGGGCATGGCAACCCACTCCAGTGTTTTTGCCTGGAGAATCCTCATGGGCAGAGGAGCCTGGTGAGCTACAGTCCATGGGGTTGCAAAGAGTAAGACACGACTAAGCAGCTAAGAACACTAACTAGACAGCAACATCCTTAAGGGTAGGGCCAAGACTTCCTCATCTCTGTAACCTCTCAGTCATGCACAAAGTAAACAACAAAAGTGACCTTTCAATGAAGCTATCTATAGGAAGTGTGCAAATATTTCTATAATATGTATGGAACTACCTTCACAATTCATTTATAAGCCACCCAGGAGAAGCAATCACGTTATTTATAATCACACATAATATGCCATCTAGGAATGATGAATTGCTAGAGAACACATCAAAATATAATCCATACTGAAATATTACTTTGCACATTAATGAACCACTTCTTTTGATTCAGAGGATTCAGAAGAAACATGTAGACCTTGGGATTGACTATAGTAAACTCAGATCAAAATTTGGCAAGTGTGGATTGTGAGTTGACAGAGAGCTCTGTCTGAATAAAATGCTAAATTAATTGGAAAACTGAATAGGGTAGTTGGGCATAAGAAGGGCTTGTCATCATCCCAGTGATGTTCTTCTATCTGTCTCAGCTGAGGGATGCAGAAAGGGAATAAATGATGTAGAAAACAACTATCTTTTATTCATCAACAATATAAGTTACATTTAACTTACAAATAACCAGGGTGCATGGCACACCTCAAAAGCTCTTCCCTTCTGAGAAATTAGCAAACAACTCTCAATGAGATAATTATAACATTGTTTTGTATATCGATGCTTCCTCTACTAAAATAAATTCACTCTTTGCATGAAAATAGATCATATTGTGTTCTTGTACTTTATTCTATATATGACTGCATTTTGAAAGACTCTCTCTTTTAACTACAAAGCAGTCTATAGAGAATGACCAATAAATGCACAGATGGTTGAGATATGTTTTTTTGACGTCATAGAAGTTTTTCGTGTGAAGCTTCTAAGCAACAAAAAAACACATATTTTCCAAAATATCAATTGTATTTTTAAAAGAGTTATTTTAAATTTTTAATTTTTTTAACTTTATTTTACTTTACAATACTCTATTGGCTTTGCCATACATCGACATGATAGAAAAGAGTTATTTTAAACATAACGCAAACTTCACTTTCCTTACATGCTGATCTCACTTTGAAGATTTTAAGGATACAATGAATTTCCCCAAAATACATTTTATAGCTAGAACACTTTGTATTGTGAAGTCAAAGCCAACTTATGCCATACCAGACATTTTATATCAGAGTTTGGGAACTCATATATTTTTTGATATTTACACATATAGAACTCAATTTAGCATTGCTTGTGTAGTATATTTTCCTATAATTTGTATAATATAGACAACTAAGTAATGTAACAGTTTGACATTGTGTTCATTGTCAAGCCAGCTGCATTAGAGTCATGTCTCAATATATATTTTGCTTATACTTTAATAACACATAATGTCTTATTGGTCTTTGTATAAACAAAGTCTGACACAGAGTTTGTATTACTGTTTATTGCTTACTGAGTGCTTACTATAGCCAGGGACACACACACACTTTTCTGTTGAATCCTCACTGCACCACTGCAAAGTAGGTATGAGAGGAAGAAACTAAGACAATTGACATTTGTAACTCACTAAAAGTCAGATAATGAGCTGTGATCTGGGAAAACCTCCTCAGGTCATCTGATTGCAAAGCACAGACTCTTAAACACCATGGTAGGCTGCTCAGTGTAAATATTTGTTGAACTGAACTGTTAAGCTGTATATGAAAAATTTAAAGTCATTTGCATGACATGCTTTTTATTTAGATTTTTCCAATTGGAGCCAAAAATTTGGTACTTTCATTACTTTTGGCAATTTCCACTCAGACAGTGAAACATAAATGGCTCTATATTCACTTTAAGTGAGTTATGCTTTTCTAATTTGAAAAATAAAAGGAAAAATCCAAATTAAAAAAAAAAAAAAACTTGAGGTGTTACATTCCCTAACCACTTAGTTTAGTTATTGTCCCATCTAATTTTTTTTCATTTTTGCTGATAAGTTTCTAAACATTTTCCATGTTATTTTATTTCTACAAATAAATACCTCCTCAACTGTATTTCTGAAATTGTATCAAACACTATGCCATTATATATCATACTTCATACACTTTAACTAAGTTAAAAATAGTAAAACTCAGCGTATATCTTACAGTTAAACCATATTTATTCACCTTTTTAAAAATCTGGAGGAATATGACTACTCTTATGACTCTAATAGAAAAATTTCCCTTAAAATTTTAAAATAAGCTGGAGAAAGACAAATTAGACTATGTGAAGATGAAAATACCAATGGCATTTTTCACAGAATTAGAATAATTTTAAAATTTGTATGGAAACACAAAAGACTCTGAATAGGCAAAATAATATTAGGAAAGAAGAAGAGTTTAACTTTAGACTATACTATAAAGCCACAGTAAACAAAACAGCCTAGTGGAGGCACAAAAACAGACAAAGAGAACAATGGAATGGAATAAAGAGCCCAGCAACAGACCAGTCAACCGACAATTAATCTATGGCAAAAGAGGCAAGAATAAGCAATGGATAAAAAACAGTCAATTCATTAAGTGGTGCTGGGAAAATCAGACACTTACATGTAAACAAATGAAACTAGAACATTCTCTAACACAATATACAATAATAAACTCAAAATGGAATGTAGGACTAAAACTCATAAAACTACAAGAAAACTATGTGGGACACTCTTTGACATGAATTAGAGCAATATTTTTGGATTTCTCTGCTAAAGAAAAGGAAATCATAGCAAAAATAAATAAATGAGACCTAATAAGACTTTTAAGCTTTTGCATAGCCAAGGAAACAAAACCAAAATGAAAAGATAACCTACTTAATGGGAGAAAATGTTGGCAAATGATATGACTGATAATGAGTTAATATCCAAAATATTTAAACAACTCACACAACAGAAAAAAAAAAGCACATTAAAAACAGGAGAAACACTTGAATAGACATTTTTACACAGATGAACAGATGGCCAACAGGCATATAAAAAGATGCCCAAAGCTGTTAATCATCAGGAAAATGCAAATCAAACCACAATGAGATACGGATACCACCTCATAACAATCAGAACAGTTTTTAGTAAAAGGACAAAACACAATGTATTGGTAAAGATGGAGAATAAAGGAAAGCCTTGTGGACTACTGAGGGGAATGTAAATTGGCTGCAGCCACTATGGAAAACAGTGTAGGTGTTTCCCAAAAAACTAAACACACAACTACCATATTACCCAGAAATCCACTCCTGAGTAAACAACTGGGAAAAACCCACTAATTCAAAAAGATACATGAACTCCAATGTTCATAGCAGCATTATTTGCAATTGCCAAGATGTGGAATCAACCTAAGTGTCCATCAACAGATGAATGGATAAAGGAGATCAGCTATATATATATATATACAGACATATATATGTGTGTGTATATATATACACACACACACACACACAATATCAGTATAGTAGTATTATAATAGTAGTATTCTATTGTGTGCATATATATATGTAGTATTAGAACAGTGCATGATAGAATACTCCTCAGCCTTAAAAAGAATGAAAATTTGCAACAATGTGTACAGATGTGGAGGATATTATGCTAAGTGAAATAAGTCAGAGAAAGATAAACATTGCACTATATAATTAATATGTAGAATATAGGAAATAAAACAAACTTGTAAGTAAAACAAAAATGAGATCAACACTCATTGGTATCTTCAGGAAGATGTGTATAAGAGACAGGTTTTTTCTGTCTCCCTGGTAGTTTTTCATTAGTAGAGAAAACTAACTCCTACTGACAATACATTCCTTGGCCCAGAAGACTCTCAATGAATCAACTGTAGAACTGGATAAAACAAAATTTAACTCCATATGTTTCCTCCTGAGAGACAAGCTTCTGAAACCAAACAGAAGGGTAAAGACACTGCCCTGGGCCCGAGACTGTCACAGAACTCTTGGAAAACATAACTGAAAGCATTC
>SJYV01002123.1:0-10930 GCA_006410875.1 Neotragus pygmaeus
TCACCACAGGCCCCGAGTTCCTGGTGCCGTCCAGCAGGTTCTCCTTAGCTGTCTGTTTTAACTAAGGAGGCTATCGGTGCCAGTCTCCCAACTCCCCCCTCCTTGCCCGCCCCCGCTGGTGTCTCTATGTTTGTTCTCTACTTCTGTGTCTGTTTCTACTTTGCAAATAGGTTCACCTGTTCCATTTTTCTAGATTTCACATGTATGTGTTAATATGCAATGCTTATTTGTCTCTTTCTGACTTACTTCCAGATCCTGGCCTCTTCAGTGAACTTAGCCCTCTTGACTCTAGTGTATGGCAGGACTAGGAGAGGGGATTGATAGTCGACTGGTTCAAGGATTCAATTCTTGCAGGGATTTATCCCACAGCACTGAAATGAAGTCTTACTAATTGATCCAGGCATTCAAAAAGAGGAATTAAGCTTGAGATATGACCCCAGAGATTTCTAGAATGAAACAAGGAGAATGGAACAGTATGGAACAGAACCAAATGAAATGGATTGGAATTGAAAGGGGAGTTGTTGAATTTTTACCCAGAGAATGTATAATGTCAGCCATGTAAGAATTAAGTACCTGAGAATAAATCTTAGAGAAGAATCAAACATTTAAAGAAAAAAGATGAATAAGCTGTCTATAAGATTCAGGTTTAGAGAAATCTAGGTTATAAATGGATGTTGGCCATGTGGAGATTAAATTAGGTTCTCATTCAGTTTGTGTTTGTTTAATGCAGAAATTGGGTGGGCAGTATTACTAAGGCTTCATGATAAACAGGAGCTTTAATCCCAAGAAACAAGGCACCCATCTCCTTGAGTCCATGTCCTTGCCAAGCCTAGTTCAGCATCTAAAGTTGTGAGAGATGGGGGAGGGGGGAATGAGAAGAATAAAAACACCACGATGTAATTTTATTTCTTGTTTAATCACGGAAAGGTTGCTTTACTATCCTTCCTTTCACATTGCGAGCCTTCAGGGAAGAGTAAGAAATTTTCAACCTGCTTACCCAAGTCATTATCAGAGTAGATTAGAGCTAGGTGCCTTGCATGCAAATGGGCCAACTTGACAAAAAATAATAAATTGGAATTTAGATAGCAACAAATAAACTGGATTGAAGGCTCATTTCAGTGCCTTGCCCTTGCACCAACAGAGCTGAAACTAGGACAGAGTTATTGAATTGCTTAGCTGTCCTCCCTGTCCTGCAGGACTTATTACACAGGACTCTTCTCTCTTCACCTCTCCTATACCGCACACATGTGCACATGCACACACACACACACACACATGCACCAGCACACACACTCTATCTACTTCAAGCTAATGGTTATCATCACCCCACAGATGTCATACTATCAAATGACTCTGCCTGGGTCTTCAGGGCACAGCCAGTCATCACAGGTTACTTGCTGGAACAAGTCATCCCCTAGTCACTTCTCACCTGTATGTCTTTCAGAAAATATTCCCAAGCTTTTATTTTTGGATACACTAGTCCAGCCACTCTACTTAGTTCATTTCCTCATCTCCCACGTCTACCCAACTCGATGTCTATATCTCAGAAGAGACTTAGCAACAAAATGTTTAAGTCGGTGCAATTCATCTTTGAGTTATTCGGTCAGTCTCACCCTTTACCCACCCTTGGTGTCCCCCTAAGTCATTCAGCAGCCTCACGCCTCCCCCTCCAGACTCCTGTCAAGACCTACTTCTAGAAAAGACTGACATTTCTCATTTACACTTTGGTATGATTGTATTCTTACTGAAGACATTTGGGCTTCGAGCCCAGTGAGAAGTCTTCCCTTGGCGCCCCAAACAGGATCCTTCTAGTGTTAATGAGGAAATGGGGAAGAGAGGTTCCCTGTGGCTCTGGAACTACACCTCCCGAAGCAGTGCTTCTGAAACATGGTCTGAGGACTCGGCATCAGACTCAGCTAAGGCACTGATGAGGCATGCAGTCTGCTGGAGTGCTTCTTCCCCAGACACGACCACACACGACCTGCTGGAGTGAGCCCAGAAACCTACTTTTTTAATAAAGCGGCCCCATGATTCCGAAGCCTAACAAAGTTTATGAATTTCTGATGCTCAGACAATCAACGTAAAACACGATGCCTACCCAGCAACTTAGCTTCCTTGGTGATCACCCAGATCCACCTTTACTTTCCAGGTGAGAAATCAGCCCAGAGCCACAGTATGACTCACCATAGATCATTTACTATTAGCAGAAACAAAAATGTTTTAAAACAAGCTCTGTGACTCCAAAATCGGGACATGTCCCCTGCACTGCAGAATAGGTTTAGGAAAGTGTGATATAAACCAAGAGCCTACCCATATAAAGTGACTGGGGAAACTGCCTAAACAGAGAGCAACATCTTTCAGACATTCTTCAAATTATGGTTCATCACATGTCCAAGTATTCAGTAAAATTCTTCTTCGACCTGACATGGAGACTCGGCAGAAATTCTAATTTTTCACTCAGTTTTGAGACATTCGGCAAAAACCCTCCAGCTCCTGGTCCTTTTCCTACAGTGACCACATCACATTAGACCTAAATCTTTGAGCCTCTTGATTTTAGAAATTAATCACCTTCATCTGCAGAGGCCATTGGAAGGTAGCTGCCAGAATATTATCGGTTCTGAAAAAAAGAAACTGCATGAACATCCTAGGTAAAGAAATGAAGATTACAGATCTCGCAGGCTCTGAAAGAGGTTCTTTCAAGCCAGAAGAGGCCAAAATGAACCCAACAAGTATAGAAAGATTTTGGAAGCAAAGATCACAGCAGTGATGCTACTAAGATCATATCACAATAACAACTAGTGATAGGGATGAGCTATTTTTAGATACCAAGATGCTCTACTGCTACTGCTAAGTCACTTCAGTCGTGTCCAACTCTGTGTGAGCCCATAGAAGGCAGCCCACCAGGCTGCCCCCTCCCTGGGATTCTCCAGGCAAGAACACTGGAGTGGGTTGCCATTTCCTTCTCCATTGCATGAAAGTGAAAAGTGAAAGTGAAGTTGCTCAGTCGTATCCGACTCTTCGCGACCCCATAGACGGCAGCCCACCAGGCTCCCCCATCCCTGGGATTTTCCAGGCAAGAACACTGAAGTGGGTTGACATTTCCTTCTCCAGTGCATGAAAATGAAAAGTGAAAGTGAAGTCACTCAGTCGTGTTCAACTCTTAGAGACCCCATGGACTGCAGCCCACCAGGCTCCTCTGTCCATGGGATTTTCCAGGCAAGAGTACTGGAGTGGGGTGCCATTGCCTTCTCCGATCAAGATGCTAGTCTTTCATAATAAGAAAGGACATCTTAAAAACACTCGGTCCAGTCCTTCTGAGGCTTGACTTTCCTGACTCAGCTCTTCCAAGAGACCACATAGGAACTCCCATGGACTACGTCTCAAAACGATGGATCTTATGGTTGGATCTTCTAAATTTTAGATAGTTTATCCTTTCATGGAACTAAAACCAGACCTTCTGCCCCTGAGAAAAACATAAAACAAGAACAGAAAAGCAGAAACCAAACTGATGTAACACTCACAGGGGAAGAGTTAAGAAAAGGAAAAGACCTTTCATTTCCTAATGGGATAACGAATTACGGAGCAGATTTGGGAGTTTGGGTTTTGTGTTCTGTAATATGCAGTTTCCCACCCCTAAAGGTTTTACTCCTTACTAATTCTAACCATTCCCCAGAGGGCAATTTCCTTTAGCTAAATAAGTTTCCTCAGGTGTAATGAACTGTAAAAGAGATAAATAGGCTCTTGCTTCCTTGTGAAACTATCACAGAGGAAGAGCAGTTGAAGCATCTTGCTTTCTTTAGCCCAGGGAAAGTTGGAGCGGAGGCTCTCCAACAAGAGGCAGGCTTTGAAGCCCATCTCCGGGGTACCGGGCTTCACGGCAACAGGAAGGACGCAGGGAGACAGAGGATGAACTCCTCATCGACGTTCCTCCTACGCTCAAGAGATTCTCACATAGTCCAGGAACTCTTGAAAGACTGCTCGATCATTAAAGCGCCTCTCATTTCAAGGGTAAGTGTTATGTGAGATAATATTAACTCACCAGATCTGTCATTTCAGAGAAACGTGGCCCATTTATAAATGAGTGACGAATTCCATGCAGGATTCAGTGACCTCTGGGAGTTGTCTACCGAAGTGTGGGCTCCACCGATATTTCTTCAAAGATGGAAAAGCCTAATTTCTCTTAAAAAATCTGGCTGATCTCGTATAGCTGGCCTAAGAAGCATGCATTGAGGCCCTGGGCTATTCATCTGGATGAAGCTGGCAGACGCAGTAGGAACAGTTATCCTTTGTAGGAAGATTATGAGAATAAATTCTCTCTCATGGCCCTAACAAATCTATATGAGATATAGGTACACAAACACCTGTTTTAGGAAGGATTAAGGTATTTATAGCAGGTCTTCCTGAGTCTGGGAAATAGAACAGTACCTGTGAACAAGTGGAAACCAAAAAACATTATTAAGCTAAAAACATATTCAGGTTTGCTTCCCTATGTTTAAATCACTTCATAAAATGAAAACAGCTCCCACCCCTCACACCACCACCTTATTTTGGTTCTAACACAAAATGAGCTGTGTTTCCACAACACCAAGTCTTTGAAAGAAGGGTGAATAATTCAGTCTAACATCTGCATGCCAGTCAACAAGGTTGCCAAAAATCTGAATATTTTGAATTATCTGGATAACTAGCCATTTTCCCCTCTTTATTTCTCCAGACTCCCTAAAATGACACATAGTGAAATTACATTTAAAATCTAATTCTAAAGCACCCTACACCTAAAGTGCAGCCATTATCGAGAGCTCATTGCTCTAAAAAATTGGTATGAATCCGTTTAGAAACATTTTGAGTAAAGAAACACCTTCTTGTCTATAAATCAATACTAAAACTGTGTATTTCCTCACCATCACCTCTCCCACACTGAATGTTATAGGAGAAACTTAGGAAAACAAGAGAGGAAAAAACAATAAATGATATTATCGTGTTGCTTTGAAATGAGAATTGGTAGCATGGGGCAAGAGGGGGGGAACAGATGGGAAAGAAATGCATCCGGAGAGGATGATTTTTGTTTAAATAAGTTCATAATACGTGAAATGAACGATGGAAACTGACAGGGGAAGTGGAGGATCATTGTTTGAATAGCATCAATATAAACACAGATGCAAAAGCAATTGGCTTGGGAGACGGAAGAGCCTAGCCTGAATAATGTTGTATACCAATAAAAGCCATAAAAGGGGGAAAAATATATACAGCAGGCGATTATTTCTGTGATACTTGAAGTTGTACATTTCTACAGATATCAAGGGGAAATGTAAATATGCCTCCGTGATTCCTTAGGTGGCTATTTTTGCCACAGTTTGTAACTCTTCCAGGTTTCACCAAATCACGACTTGTCTGTCTGCCTGACTGTATGCTAAGCAGTCCTCCACCTTAGGATAAAAGCAAGCGTATAAGGGTCAGTCCTGGGAAATATAAAATAAGGAGACGTGAAAGGTGCAAAGGTTCCACCACCTGCCAGCCCTTGCCGACATCGGGTCCAGCTGGTGAGAAGCACAAGATGTTCAGGGCAGGCGAGCAGTGCCCCTTCCGGCACCCACCGGGCCGCCCACCCCTTCGTGCTCCAGGGAGCCTCTCACTATCGTGGGAACAGACGGGATGTTCCCACAGATGCCTCTGTGCCTTCTAGAACAAAACGTGCTGGCTATATAGTCATGTTTATCAAATACATCAGTAGGAAGGAGCAACAACTCCCCATTGGCCCTTCTTGGTATCCCAATAGTCCGTGCAAAAATCTTTTATTGTATCCGTACCAGTTTGTACTAAGCACGATATGCCTGGCAGGCATTGTGGAAAGTACATTATCTGCATCATCTCATTTGATCTTCTCAGCAACTTATGATGCAGGCTGATTATCCACCCCCAACCCGTTTTGCAGATAGGAAAAACAAGGCAAAGAGACATTTAATAAGTTGGCCAAAATAAGGGAGCTATTAAGGAGAGCCAGATGCTGGTTTCCTGAAGTTTATAGCCAACTGCCCTGACTCAATAGTCATGATTGATCTTACAAGCATGACATTATTGGGAGGGATGTGGACAAAGTTCACACTAACCCCAGTCTCCCTTTCAGAGGTGCCTGAAATGTCATCATTAATAATTCAACATCTTGTATTATACATTTCTTTCTTCTTGCAGGGCTCATCTTGCAAGGGACTGATGTCTTTTCAAAAGTGCATTCATCTATTTTCTTCCATGACAATTAAGACTCTGAAAAACCTGGGAGATGTAAACCCCAGAGGGCACATTGCAAGGAAGAAGGAGAAAAGAGAAGGAACCAACTTCATTATTACCCATGGGCAAGTCTTGTGAGGAGGAAAGAAAGTAAAAAATACAGGAAAGATTTTGATTACACTTTGTCTGGGGATTTCCCAGGTTTGATACCTGGTTGGAGAACTAAGATCCCACAGCCAAACAAAACAAACAAAAAAAGAGTTTATGTCTAATTCCCAAATATAAGACACTGGCACAGTGGCAACTGAGCAGGACCCTATGGGGCCTTCCTAGAACAGACTCGGCCTCCATATCCTCTGCCATAGCTCCCCTCTGAAGTACCTACATAATAGCCTGTGAGTCCTCACTCACTTCAGTTGTGTCCAACTCTTTGCCACCCCATGGACTGTAAGCTGCCAGGCTCCCCTGTCCATGGCATTCTTCAGGCAAGAATACTGGAGTGGGTTGCCATGCCCTCCTGCAAGGGACCTTCCCGACGCAGGCACCGAACCCACATCTCCAGCATTTCCTGCATTGAAGGCAGATTCTTTACCCACTGAGCCACCTGGGAAGCTCAGCTACCTGAGAGTATCTGATAGTTATCTCCTGCGTTGTCTTTCAGACACTAAAGCCATCACCCAATGGAAGAAATTAACTACTTGATGATTATGGGCAGGTAGCCCCCAGATGTTCTGGTCCCTAAGGGTTAATGATGCCAGTTGCCCTGTGATCTCAACACCGCTCAATCAGAGATCTGTGCATGAGCGGATCACACACCCTGGGCTGCCCCTCTCTCACCTTACCTTTAAAACTGCTTTGCTGAAAGTCTTTAAGAAGCTCAGAGATTGGGAGTGGGAGGCGGTGATGCATGAGCCACTTGCTCTCCTGGCATGGCCCTGCAGTAAACCCTTCTCTACTCCAGATGCTGATGCTTGGGTTTGTTTGGCAATGGATTGCACACCAAGTTCATTTGGTAACATAGTCAGTAGCAAGAAGCTAGGGAATGCCTTTTCCCAGAGACATTTAAGGTGAAAGACCTCTCTTGGCTGAGTTGAAGAGCATCTTGCCAGAAGACAGAAGATGGACAAAACAGATGATCTTCAGAAGGGGCTCCTCGAGCTGGCATCCTGTGGGCTGCCCTACAATGACTGGCAGTCCACCTGGAGCTTTATGAGTCAGACCTAGCCTACTTCATCTTATTTCTATCATGTAGACAGAGCAGCTTTTCTCTGTGAGAAGGGTCACTGGGGAAAAGCATTTTGCTGGTGAGAAGAGCCAGGAGGAAGAATAAACAGAAAGGAAAGGATAAAGCACTTTGCTGTTTACTGAAAGGGGCAGAGGCATCATGAAGATGACAAGCAATAGTCTCTTCACTAGGGTGATAACACTTCTGGTTGATCTGATGTGTGTCTGTCCTGGCAGCCTTGTCTGAAGGGAGCAAACTGCGTTAAACGGCTCATAAGGTACTCCAGTAAAGGAGTTTCCTTCTTTCAAATCGAAGTATTATTTTCTTTCACCGATTGCAATTTGTAGTTCAATGAACAACGATGGGATTTTATTTGCAATCCTTTGTTGTTGTTGTTGTTTTGGTTCTTTGAAACCTCTGAGATGGCGCAGCTAGCTCTCAGCCCCAACCCCCCAAGCTTATAGACTTATTTGCCAAGTGAAGCCAGAGATTTGGGATACAAAACAAATCAGAGAAACTTTTTCTTGCCCTGCCTTACAGGAACTGTGCCCGAGCCTGCAAGTCCCTTAGGCAAGATGAATTAACTGCATGGCCATCTGAATCCCACTTCATGGAGTCCTCAGCAGCTTCTCAGCGCTTCTCTGCCTTTGTGCCATGGGTTCAGGCTGGTCTCTTTGCTTGAACACTAGTGACTCCATATATTCCAAGGTTCCCAGCCTGACATGATAAAGTGTGTTCGAATAACGTTTTGAAATGTTACCTCACATTGTTTTCTTTTTTGTTATATTTATCATCTTTTATTGAAGCATAGTTGATTTACAATGGGTTGATTTCAGATGTATAGAAAAGTGATTATATATATATTTCTTTTTCAGATTCTTTTCCATTAAAGGTTATAACAAGATGTTGAATATAGTTTACTGAGCTATGGAATAAGTCCTTGCTTTTTCATCTTTTTGATATATCGTAGTGTGCATATGTTAATCCCAAACTCTTAATTTATCCTCCCTTTCCTTTTTTGTAACCATAAGCTTATTTTCTATCTCTGTGAGTTTGTTTCTGTTTTGTAAGTAAGTTCATTTGTATCATTTTTTATATTCCACATATAAGTGATATTATATGGGATTTGTCTTCATCTAATTTATTTCATATGACAGTCTCTAGGTCCATCCGTGTTGCTGTTAATGACATTATTTCACTCTTTTTTATGGCTGAGTAATGTATACTTACACACAGGGCTCCCCTGGAGGCTCAGTGATAAAGAACACACCAGCCAGTTCAGGAGACACAGGTCTCTGGGTTGGGAAGATCCCCAGGAGAAGGATATGGCAATCCACTCCAGTATTCTTGCCTGAGAAATCCCATGGACAGAGGATGCTGGTGGGTTATAGTCCATGGGGCCACAAAGAATCCGACGATTGACTAAACAACATCAACAAATACACACACATGCATAAGCATAAAACACATCTTGTCTTATTTATCCATTCATCTGTTGATGGACACTTAGGTTGCTTCCATATCTTGCCTATTGTAAATAGAGCAGTTATGAACCCTGGGATGCATGTATCTTTCCAAACTCGATTTTTCATTTTTTCCCGATATTATATTATTTTCTTTATTCCTTTGTAAACATTCCTGTTCCTGCTGTTGACAAGGGGTCACATTTAACTCCAGAACCAGAGAACAAGGATGCCACATTGTCAGCTTCAAAGATAAAGTGCAGAGATTTCTGCCATAAGACAGAAGACATAAGGAAAGGAATGCTCCTAAGTACTATCGCGTCTACCCCAGGTCCCCTCCGTATAAGATAGGGAGAGGGGGGAAAAGAGATGGAGAAGATCCGGGAAGAAAGATGTGGACCTATCTTTGTGTCATACCCCTAAATACCACCAGATATTTTGGAAGAGAGGAATGGAACAAGAGTTACAGCCTTCTGCCTCCTTCCCAGCAACCTGTGACTTTGGACAAGTGAACAATAAATCAGAGAGGCTGTGCAGGAGCGTGTCAGAAGACAGCAAAGACCAACCCCTGACAGCCCCTTAGCCTTTTTGCCATCAAAGAGTGATTCAGATGTAAGTGATCCCAAGCTAGGAAGGGCTAGGAAGGGCTAAGAAGGTCTGAGGAAGGGCCGATGGAGAACAGGAGCCTGGAGTTCTGAAGGAAAATAAAGAATAGCCCTTAGGAAACCCGATGGTGGAGGCTACAGCAAAACCAAAAATATTTCAGTGAATGAGAATGATTAATGTTTTACAGTGGGGAGTGAAGAGGGCTCCCCAAGGGCCCGCCATTCACACTATACATGAAAGGATAATAGTTTAGAGGAAAGTAGGCTGAATCTGGGAAATGAGTAGCCCCAGCCCAGAGGATACCACAGTGGAGACCACTGACAAACCACCCTCCTTCCCAGTTAGAAATCAGCACCAAGGAAGAGGGAGAGGAAAAAGCTGCAAGGGGGAAGGTTTTCAAGCCTAGAACCTAGCCTTGTTTGCTGGAGAAGCTGCTCCATAGGACTGGGGGTACTTGAAGATGATATATTAAGTTTCACATCAGGTGGGCTGAGGGCTCAGATTCCGAACATCAAATTGGTTTTAAGGAAAATGAAGAAATGTATTTTTGTTCACCTGAGCCTGTATCTCTGAAAACTCATATCCAACAAATAGGTTATCCTCCATAGAGAGCCTTATATTACATATTGTTAGGAAAGGATGTGACTAAGGATGTATCAGTAAAATCACACGAGCTCCCCATCATTAGCATTTAAACCCAGCACCTCCATGAGCCCTGAAGGAATTTGAGTTGCTCAAACATTCTTCCTCTCTGAGCAATGATTGCTATGAGAGATAAAAGTTTTAGCCTCAGCTCAACTAACTGCAAGGCATCATCTCATTAGGATTCTTCCCCCCAATTAATTATGCAGATGTACTATTGATTATTAATTAGAACATTTAGTGATGCTATTAAGAACTTAGAAGATAAATCTTTTTGACTTGCATTTAACTGGTAGATTATATAAGCAATAAAGAATACATGAGCAATAGCTGCATAATTACATTTTATGAATAGCAGAAACCTGTAAGGGATGTGGAGAGACTTAATTGACATTTAACAAGATAACTACAGCAAATTAATTAGGAATTATCTGCTAAAATATGAATTAACTTCTAATAATATTTTAACCAGTTATCCTGTGATGCTAGCATCTTCTTATTGTTGCTAACATACCTAAATAAAATATCCTGCTGGTTAAGATGAGAGTGCTAATTTGTCTTCCAAATAATCAATCATGTTTTATTGAGATTTATTGTGTAATCAGGACATGTTAGAGAATAGAGGAAGTATAGCTGTAGTTTCCACTGTCATGAGATGCACAGCAAATTGAAGGGAAAGAATTCTCACAGTGAAATGGTAGACAGAAGAATTTGAATGGGATCTCTCATCCCAACCCACTTTAGCTCTTTAAGCCTCAGTTTTCTCATCTAT
>SJYV01002128.1:0-21021 GCA_006410875.1 Neotragus pygmaeus
GCCGGGGGGAGACACCCCGTGTTCGAGGTCAGGGGTGGCTGGAAGAAGCCACCTTGTGCTCTAGGCCAGGGGCGGTGACCCTGAGGAGCCAGCCTGAGCCAGAGGCCAGGGCCGGCGGCCGTGAGGAGCAACCTAAGGAGCAACCCCAGGAGCGGTGGCTGTGCAGGCGCAGGAGGGCCTAGAGGAGCTATCCCACATTGAAGGATACAAGGTCAGGAACGGTGGCGGTAGGGAGATACCCGTCATCCCAGGTAAGGAGCAGTGGCTGTGCTTTGCTGGAGCAGCCCTAAAGAACACACATGTTCTGCCCTCCTGGGCCTCCCTTCCTCCCCCACCCGTCCCATCTCTCCAGGTCACGGAGTACTGAGCTGAGCTTTCTGTGCTATTGAGCAGCTTCCTATTGCACCCAGGGTAGTGAATACACGTCAATCCTGACCTCCCAATTCACCCCATCCTCTCCTTCCCCTCCCACCCGTGTGTAAACCTACGGTCAACAAACCTAAACTCTGTGGGTTTATGGCACATGGTTCCCTGGAAGATGTTACATCAGCCATGCAACTCTCTGGGCATAACATGAAGACATTTCATAGCCTCTGACCTGCCCTGCTGCATGAGGTGACTGGCACTTTGCTTGGGGACCTCAAGAACACTGCCCAGGTCAGCATCCTCTGTGTCCTATGCAAGTGAGAGCCCCAGAGGTTCCAGACCCCTCTGGGCTCTGCAGGCACCTCCAGACCCCACTAGCAGAGATCTGGATCCTGGGCGCCCCCCCATCCAACCACACTTCCGTCCTCCTGGGAGTCCGCGTACCCTCAACTGGACTTCAG
This sequence comes from Neotragus pygmaeus, assembly GCA_006410875.1. Classification (NCBI taxonomy): domain Eukaryota; kingdom Metazoa; phylum Chordata; class Mammalia; order Artiodactyla; family Bovidae; genus Neotragus; species Neotragus pygmaeus. Next base: position 828 of record SJYV01002128.1, read on the forward strand.
TAGGAATTGAGCAAGATATCTGTCTGGTTTCCAGAAGAGAAAACAGAGATCTTCTTACCCAGGGGCCTCAGCAGAGCCTTCCTGCTCACCCACTCAAGTCAAGAGCTCAGACTCCACGCCCATCAGCCGGACCCCGGCCACAGGCTCCTCTTTGGTGGCCCCTGAGATCACAGGCGTCATCCTCTGGGGGAGCTGGCTCTAGCAGAGCGCAGCTGAAGGTCTCAGCACCCCAGGTGTGCTGCGGGGCCCCAGGGCACGTACAACAGCATTCGATCTGAATGTTTACATGCTAGCTGGAAATCACGGATCATAACGGCCTCCCTGGTCATCCTCCCTGGGATGGAAAAATACTGACTCAGCTCCTGCTTCAGCTGGCACCTGGCACCGCGCTTGACGCATCACGGGCAATAGATCAGCCTGCAATTCCAGCTCGCCGCTGAAACGCCTTCTCCCCAGGAGCTGGGGCCCCTTGACTCATCCTTTCCTCTCGCTTCCCACCCCCGTCCCTCCACCTCATCCGGTTGGCTCCCGCTCCCAAAGGCAGAGCATCCAGAATCCGAACACCTCCTCCCCTTCCACGGCTGCCGCCCTGGCAGGCGCCCAGACTTCCGCCAAAGGGATGCTTTGAAGATGTCAAGGAGATAATATCACTTGCTCTCCTTTGCACAGAACCCACCGTGGCTCTCTCCACTCCAGTCCGAGTCCAAGGCTGAGATCTGACAGTCGCAAGTCCGTTAGGGCCCCTGACCCCATTGTGGACACAGCGACACGGTCTGGCCTCAGGGCCTTTACCTGGCACGCCTTCCCCGCACACCCTCTTCAGCGGGCTGACCAGATAACCAGCCGTCCACCGGCGAGGCCCACCCGCTGCCCTTCTGTCAGGAATCACGGCTCCCCCACACTTCTTCCCCACCTCTGACTCCGCTCCGTTTCTTCACGGCGTTTCTGTCTCAGGAAGCGGTTCACTTGCTGATGCTAATTTTTTTCCTGTCTTCTCCACTAGACTTCCCACCCCACGAGGGCAGGTCCCTCCGTTTTGCTCCTGGGCGTGCCCTGGGTGCCTGCTCCAGTTCCCGCCCAGTAACTTGCTTCACTCCATCAGCGGCTGACCTGGAGACCCCTTGACGAGTCATCTGTCCAAACGTGACCCAGGTTTTTAAAACATTTTCATGCACATGATGGAAGGCCTTGCAGTTGAGCCATAAAATGTGAACTTAAGAAAATGATTTGTTTTCAAAAGGTTTTCACTCCTAGATTGTATTCCTCGGTTCAAATATGGTTGGAAATTAAGAACTGTTTGATTGATGTAACTGAACAGGCATTTGACAGAATATCCTTTCTCCAAGGAATTTTCTCTCTGGGGCTTCTGCTAAAAGCAGCCTGGGATTCTAAGAGTCTGTTCTCTCTGCACGGCCATACCCCACTGTCTTCACGCCAAGCCCACGGCCTGCACAGGTGGGCGGCCCAGCTGGTCCCAGCGTGTCTGGGGGAGGCTCGAGGCAGCTGACGTCAATTGGCAGAGCTGAGCCTGGAGAAGCCACACTCAGCCGCCTCCCACAGGCTCCTCTTTCCGCCCAGTCCTGTGAGCTCAGTTTTGCTTCTCTGTACTCAAATACATATTCCACCCTCTTCTCAACCTGGAAATTCACAACCTTTCTTTAATCTTCAGTCTTATTCTTAACCTCTGAATAGGGCAGTAAAAAATCATAGGAACATAGGAATTAAGTGTGAATGGGCTTCCCTGATGGCTTACACAGTAAAGAATCTGCCTGCAGTGCAGGAAACCTGGGTTCAATCCCTGGGTCGGGAAGATCCCCTGGAGGAGGGCATGGGGACTCACTCTGGTATTCTTGCCTGGAGAATCCCATGAGCAGAGGAGCCTGGACGGCTACAGGGCATAGGGTTGCAGAGAGTTGGACATGATTGATGGTCTAACACTGAGTGTGAAGGGTTAACACTTCATGACACTTTTTTGGTATTTACTTCTCAAGGTATTGATGTTAATTTTTTTAAATATTTGAATCCATTCTTTTACGGTTTTACGTTTTCTGTCTGAAAGGAGGAGGAGTTTTGCAGAGAGGAGCCGCGAAACACTGTGAAGCGGAAGATGAAGACAGCGGGCACGTCAGTGCTGCTCACTGGCTTGCTAAGGTCTGTGAATTTATCTTATTTTCACTTTGCGTGTGAAGATCAAAAGTGTCCCCGGTTCGGCTTATTGAACAGTAACACCTCTTTGTCACTGTAGTGTGCAAATAAACCAAGTAGGAAAATCACAGCGAAACCTGTGGTCGTTTTGTTATCACTGAGGGGGGAAAGGCATCCCAAAGCAGCACAGTTCACGACATGAAGAGGAGACGGTTTCTTTAAAAAGTCTCATTTATCTAGCATTCGCTTCCATCTGAAATTTCTGCTGCTATGTTGGCTGTTTAGTTTAACTTCAGGGCTTGAGGCCCAGTATCCAAAACCAGAGACGGAAACAAAAAGGGGGACGGAGCCCCGTGGAAAGCCGCCTGCTGGCGGGCGAGCCCAGGCCTGGATGCTCAGGGCCCCGGGCGCAGCAGGAGCCCGGCCCCTCCTCCCTGGGGCCTCCCGCCCGTGTCTCCAGTGACAGCTGGGCAGCATGCAGTCCCCCCTCCGTTTCCCGCAGGCCTCTCACTCACCCTGCGAAGCTTCCAGCTGCGTCCTGACCCGATGGAAGCGCACCTGCCCTCTTCTCTGGCTTTCCACATGGCGCTAGTGGTGAAGAACCCGTCTGCCAAAGCAGGCGACGTCAGAGACCCGTGTCCGATCCCTGGGTCAGGAGATTCCCCGGGGANGAGCCCGGCCCCTCCTCCCCGGGGCCTCCCGCCCGTGTCTCCAGTGACAGCTGGGCAGCGTGCAGTCCCCCCTCCGTTTCCCGCAGTCCTCTCACTCACCCTGCCAAGCTTCCAGCTGCGTCCTGACCCGATGGAAGCGCACCTGCCCTCTTCTCTGGCTTTCCACATGGCGCTAGTGGTGAAGAACCCGTCTGCCAAAGCAGGCGACGTCAGAGACCCGTGTCCGATCCCTGGGTCAGGAGATTCCCCGGGGAGGAACCGGCCACCCACTGCGTGTTCTTACTGGAGAACCGCATGGACAGAAGGGCCTGGAGGGCGACCGTCCACGGGGTCGCAAAGAGCCAGACACCACCGAAGGGACTTAGCGCACGCGCTCCGGCTTCCTCTGCGGCCTTCTCGTCGCTGTTCATTTGTAAGCCCGTCCTCAGTCTCACCTCTCAAGGTTTCAGCCCATTTTGTCCTCAACTTCTGAGGACAGTCACCCCAAGTCTTCACTTCCTTAAAACCTCTGACTTTAACCAGCGCTCCTCTTTCCTCCTTGTTCATTGCTTTAAATAAGGTACCAACGTCATTCCTCTCACGGTTCTCCATCCCTACCTAGAACATTAATTCAAACAGTGTTTCTCAGGATGAACAGGTTCATAGTAGTAAACCAGCTTCCCTTATACTCGTTTCAAACCTGCCTGAAGTCCCTCCTGTTTCTCGTCCCTCGAGCTCACTCTCGGGCTCCGTGAGTCTGACTTTCATTGAAATCTTCCTGTTGAAACAACTCTTCATAGCTCCTACTTGTCCACAGCTTGACCATTCGTCTTCATGACTTTTCCAGAAAGTGTCTGTGAAAGACACACAGCCACATTTCCTCATTAGTTTTCACTATGATTTCAGACATACTCTCCCACAGAAAGAAAATTACTTTCAAATATAATAAAAATCACGTTAACAACCATGAAATTCCCCTCTCAGTGCATTTGCTATTTTTAAATGCATTGTCCTTGTTTATTAAGGAAAACCACCTCTGTATAGGTTGAATAACAGTAAAAATTAGTGGATCCATAGCAAGTTTGGTGCATGGTTAATGGTACAGTGCCTTATGGAAACTGGCTACCAGGTGGCATGGTGGTAAAGAATCTGCCTGCCTATGCAAAGATGCAAGAGACTTGGGTTCGATCCCTGTGTCAGAAAGATCCCCTGGAGTAGGAAATGGCAACCCACTCTAGTATTCTTGCCTGGACAATCCCACTGACAGGGAAGTCTGGTGGGCTACAGTTCATGGGGTTGCAAAGAGTCAGACACGAGTAAGCGCCTACAGGAAAGAGGTTTCCAGTGGAATGCCACAGAGCTTTAATATAGTCTCCAGCCCCAGAAACCATTCTCGGAAGAAAACGACCTGTGTGTAGCATTTATGGAATGCTCCCATGGATACTAAATGTGAAGGTTGGGTTCAAAACCAAGCAAAACAAAAAGTAAAAACCTTAGCAGTCTGACATATCGGTCTAAATCCCACACAATGAAATGTGATATCTATCGCATCAAGTCTTGCATGTGAATTCTGCCCCAAGAGAGCACAACTTAACGGCAGTTTATAATTAAGAGATCTGGGGAGTTAGAAACTTGAGGATTCCAAGGGCAGCTTTGGCATAATCCACTGACCAGAAACCCACTTCAGCTATGCTCTTGGGCTACATTAAAAGCCTTGTTGAGAAGAGAGGTGGTGTTAACTCTGCTGTGGTATTCCACCAAGAGCTGCAGTGGGGTCTGCAGGCTCCTTCTCAACGGACGTCAGCAGCATTGTGCAAACCCCGTGTGAGCAGGCTGAGTCCTGGGGTGAGGGCAGCCTGCTTGATGAGTAAATGGATGGAGTGGAAAAACAAACTCTCCACCAGAATTATCTCTGAGAAGTGAAAGTGTTAGTCTCTCGGTTGCGTTTGACTCCGTGGGACCCGATGTAGTCCTCCAGGTTTTTCTGTCCATGGAATGTTCCAGGCAAGAATACTGGGTGGGTTGCTATTTCCTCCTCCAGGGGATCTTCCCACCCCAGGGACTGAACCCACATCTCCTGCTTGGCAGGCAGATTCTTTACCATTGTGCCATAGGAAATACCAAAATTATTGTTCATTGGGCAAGGCTCGAGCAATGGGTAAGTCATGGGTGATGTTTGGCTTTAAAAAAAAATCACAGCCATCCTCAAATACGTAAAGAGTTCAGTGCATTAAAAAGTAGACTTTGGGGCTTCCCTGGGGTCCAGTGGCTAAGATCCAGGCTTCCAATGCAGGGGGCACGGTTCCATCCCTAGCTAGGGAACTAAATCCCACATGCCACAACTAGCCGAACAAATAAGTGAAAAATGAGAGAAATAAAAAGCGTTTTCTTTTATCACAATGTCAGTGTCGTCTGACACAAACACCTTCTGGTAATCAGCTTCCTGGAAGACGCCGCCCCGATGGCACATCCACCGCCAACAAGGAAACACGTTTCCCCACTGGAGATGCCTGAGACCCGAGGGGTTTCCCCACTGGAGAGGTCTGAGACCCGAGGGGTTTCCCCACTGGAGAGGTCTGAGACCCGAGGAGTTTCCCCACTGGGGAGGTCTGAGACCCGAGGAGTTTCCCCACTGGAGATGCCTGAGACCCGAGGAGTTTCCCCACTGGAGATGCCTGAGACCCGAGGGGTTTCCCCACTGGAGAGGTCTGAGACCCGAGGGGTTTCCCCACTGGAGAGGTCTGAGACCCGAGGAGTTTCCCCACTGGAGATGCCTGAGACCCGAGGAGTTTCCCCACTGGAGATGCCTGAGACCCGAGGGGTTTCCCCACTGGAGAGGTCTGAGACCCGAGGGGTTTCCCCACTGGAGAGGTCTGAGACCCGAGGAGTTTCCCCACTGGAGATGCCTGAGACCCGAGGAGTTTCCCCACTGGAGATGCCTGAGACCCGAGGGGTTTCCCCACTGGAGAGGTCTGAGACCCGAGGGGTTTCCCCACTGGAGAGGTCTGAGACCCGAGGAGTTTCCCCACTGGAGATGCCTGAGACCCGAGGAGTTTCCCCACTGGAGATGCCTGAGACCCGAGGGGTTTCCCCACTGGAGAGGTCTGAGACCCGAGGGGTTTCCCCACTGGAGAGGTCTGAGACCCGAGGAGTTTCCCCACTGGAGATGCCTGAGACCCGAGGAGTTTCCCCACTGGAGATGCCTGAGACCCGAGGGGTTTCCCCACTGGAGAGGTCTGAGACCCGAGGGGTTTCCCCACTGGAGAGGTCTGAGACCCGAGGAGTTTCCCCACTGGAGATGCCTGAGACCCGAGGAGTTTCCCCACTGGAGATGCCTGAGACCCGAGGGGTTTCCCCACTGGAGAGGTCTGAGACCCGAGGGGTTTCCCCACTGGAGATGCCCGAGACCCGAGGAGTTTCCCCACTGGAGATGCCCGAGACCCGAGGAGTTTCCCCACTGGAGATGCCTGAGACCCGAGGAGTTTCCCCACTGGAGATGCCTGAGACCCGAGGAGTTTCCCCACTGGAGGGGTCTGAGACCCGAGGAGTTTCCCCACTGGAGAGGTCTGAGACCCGAGGAGTTTTTCCCGCCTCACACCTGCATTATTTGGTGCAGTTAACACTTTAAAATATTATTAATTCGGAGATCAACCTGGGAGACTGACGAGCTGCGTTTCTTTCCACGCCTCCTCATTTCCCACCGTCCCGGGATCTGCCCGCTGGATTATGGCGGGTGACGGAGGACTGTTTCTAATCTGCCCTCAATGGAATGTGGTGTATACCCCCATGGAGTCACCACTGCGGTGAACATCCTGGTCTCCCAAATGTGACAGCAATGATGTCACCACGTGGCTGTCATCACCTGCAGCCATGGGCGTGCTTTTGGCATCCTGGGTGAGAGTGCCGAATCCAGATCTGCATCTAAATGGACTCGTTAGTCTCTGGTCTAGCTTTTGATCGGGATGAGTTTTTTTATGAGATTCATCCATGTCATTACATGTATCAGTAAAGTAGATTTCCCTTGTATGGAAACCACAATTTTTGTCCTTCCACCTATTGATAAATGTTTGGGATGTTTTGCTAGGTTTGGGCTATTTTAGGTAAAAGTCTCATAAACATTTCTGTAAAGTCTCTGTGTGTAAAGGTAGGTTGGCATTTCTTTAAGTATCTAGGAATCATGGCCAGCAATTAAAAAAAAAATTCTGTTTTTGGCATCAAGCATAAAGGGTAGGGTTACATTCCTAAGTTCTTGGCACCGTGTCATTACTACTTATGCAAAGCCCTTTTCTTCTTTCATTTATTTACTTATTTATGAATTTGTTAATTTATTCCCTTTCATCTCCATTCCACATATCACTTTCCTGCTCAGCAATTTGACATGTGTTTGATGTCTAGCCAGAACTGATAGGAACTTTCTGAAGTATTTCCATATTGGTTGATGAATTCCATAGTCAGTAAGGCAGTACAATTAATCAGTAACATAAGCGTGGGTTACTCAGTGTGACAGTTAGTTTTACAGGCCAACTTGGCCAGGCTTTACTGCCCAGTTATTGGACCAAGCACTGATCACGGTGTTGTTGTGAAGGTATTTAGTTGATGCGCTTAACATTTACAGTCAGTGACCTGAAATAAAGGAGCTTATTCTGGATACTGTGGGGTGGTGTTCAGTCACTAAGCAGAGCCTGACTGCAACCCACGGACTGCAGCAGCCAGCCTTCCCTGTCCTTCATTGTCTCCTGCAGTTTCCCCAAACCCATGTCCATCGAGTTGGTGATGCCATCCAACCATCTCATCCTCTATCATCCCCTTCTCCTCCTGCCCTCAGTCTTTCCCAGCATCAGCGTCTTTTCCAATGAATCGGCTCTTCACATCAGGTGGCCAAAGTATTGGAGTTTCAGCCTCAGCATCAGTCCTTCCAGTGAATATACAGGGTTTATTTTCTTTAGGATTGACTGGTTTGATCTCCTTGCAGCCCAAGGGACTTGCAAGAGTCTTTTTCAGCACCACAGTTTAAAAGCATCAGTTCTTCAGTGCTCAGCTTTCTTCATGGTCCAGCTCACATCTGTACATCACTACTGGTAAAACCATATCTGACTACGTGGAAAATTGTCAGCTGAATGATGTCTCTGTTTTTTAATATGCTGTCTAGGTTTGTCATAACTTTCTTCCTAGGAGCAAGTGTCTTTTAATTTCATGGCCGCAGTTACCATCTGCAGTGATTTGGGAGCCCAAGAAAATAAAAGATACCATTGTTTCCACTTTTGCCCCATCTATTTGCCATAGAGTGATCGGACCAGATGCCATGATCTTAGTTTTTTGAATGCTGAGTTTTAAACCAGCTTTTTCACTCTCCTTTTTCACCCTCATCAAGAGACTCTTTAGTTCCTCTTCACTTTCTTCCATTAGAGTGGTATCATCTACATATCTGAGGTTACTGATATTTCTCCTGGAAATCTTGATTCCAGCTTGTGATTCATCAGCTTGGAAAAAACTAGCATTCTTCACAATGTGTCTTGTTCAAGAGTATGGACTGTCTCCCCATTTCTCCATTGTCATTCATTACATTTAAAATGTTTTCTATAAAGTTTCTATGCATTAAGGATTAATCCCTGTGTACTCTGGAGTTTTGACTGCTGCTTGGAATAACATTTTTATTATATTTTCCAGCTAGTCTTGTCACTGTAGAGGATGGTAAGGTTTCACGAGTCCTTCTAAGCTTGCTTTATTTTATGCACTTTGTGTCCGGCTGCTCTGGGTCTCCCTGCTGCCTGCAGGCTCTCTGCAGCTGTGGTGTGTGGCCTCTCACTGCCGTGGCTTCTCCTGCCGCGGAGCACAGGCAAAGCGTGGACTGTAGCGGTTGCGGCGAGCAAGCCTCACTGCCTCACAGCACGGGGGATCTCCTCAGACCAGAGGCTGAACCTGCATCCCCCGCATTGGCGGGCAGATTCTTAGCCACTGAATCACCCACGAAGTCCCCTCACAAGTCTTGTATCTGAAAATGCTGGTGAATTCTTCCATTCATTCAAATAGTTGGATTTTGGGGGGACAAATGATCATATCATCTTCAAATAACAGTTTTATCTGTTCCTTCCAGTCCTTCTTTCTTTTTTTTTTTTTTTCCTTAGAGCATTAGTCAGGTGCTTAAGTACAAATGTTAAATAGTAGGAGTAGCGATGGACATCTTTGCCTTGCTCGCAAGTTTAGAGGAAATACCAAAATGACCTTCAGACGGATAAAGTATGTTGTGACTTTCAAGGTATATAGCTTTAACAACCGAAGAAGTTTCTACTTCTAGTTTGCTAACAATTTTCACACAAACGTGTGTCGGATTTATCAAGGGCATCTTCTGCATCACCGCGGATAACCACGTGTTTTACACTGGAATGTTAGCTGATAGCTACTGTGATGAGTTCCACTGACACGTTCCCCAAAGGTGAACCGTCTTGCATTCATGAAAAAGTCATTTAATTATTGTTCCTTTGAAAAAACATGTTGTTTGATTTTCTTAGCTATATCTTATTTAAGATATTTACAACTGTGTTCAAAATGAACTATGCTTATAATTTGCTTCTCTTGAATTGTTCCTAGCTAGCTATAGAATGAAAAACACAATTTTTTTAGCTTTTTATATTTGGGGGAAAATAACTTATTATGAAGTAAGAATTAAGGGTTCATTGATGGTGTAATAGACTTATTTAATATCAATAAAACCATCTGGGCCTTAGAGTTTGATGAGGAGAAAGACATTTTTTAATATTATATTTAAATGTGTGAATTGGGTGCTGAATGAAAGTATGATTAAAACAGTTTCAAAGGCCCTGGTTAAGGTAGACTCTGGAGCTCTTACACTAGGTATAATCTGTCTGTAGGCTCCAGCTTTCCCCTTCCAATCCACCCTCCTTATATTCCTGTGTGAGTCACACTGCTTGGTCCAGAGCTTGAACTGAACTGATCAAACTTAGACACCTCTCATCATTGGTTGACTCTTTTCTGGACAAAAGTCCCAGTGAAATCTACCTGCCTTCTCTCACCCTAAATAGCTAAGGTGAGATCTGGGCTCCTTTCAAATATTTGTCTCTCTGTGGGTCATTTCTCAGCCCTCCAGCTTGTCCACTCTCACACCAGAATCATTACTCTTTGTTATGGCCTGAGTGTTTGTGTCTCTCCAAATCCACCCACTGAAACCCTGACCTCCACGTTGATGGTATTAGGAGATGGCGCCTTTGGCAGTGATGAGAGTGAGTGGTCCCTCGTGAGTGGGGTTAGTGGCCTTATAAAAGTGACCCCAAAGAGCTCCCTCACCCCTTCCAGCTTTGTGAGAACAATGAGAACCTAGCCGTCCATGACCCCCCAAAGAGGATTCTCACCAGAACTCAACCGTGTGGGTAGCCTGATCTCAAACTTCCAGCCTCCAGACTGAGAAATAAATTTCTGTGGTTTATAAGCCACCCAGTCTGTGGTGTTTTGTTATAGTAGCCTAAACAAGACAATCTTTTAAGCAGAACGTCTGGCTCTGCGAGCTCGCCTCTTGGCCTCCACGTCTGACGTTTGGCCAGAGGTTCCTCTGTTTCTGCTGGTTGTGAGCTGGGTGTTCTCCTCAGGCACCAGCCACACAGGAAGAAGGAGACAGGAAACCCAGAGGCTGAACCCTGGGCATCTGCGGTGGCCTAGCGGTAAAGGGCCCGCCTGCAATGCAGGAGACGCAGGTTCAACCCCTGGGTTGGCAAGATCCCCCGGAGAAGGGAATGGCCACCCGCTCCAGCATTCTCACTTGGAGAATCGCCTGGACAGAGGAGCCTGGCGGGCCGTCCATGGGGCCACACAGAGCCAGATACAACTTAAGGACTAAGCAACAGCAAAACCCTGAGGCCAAACCCAGAGCTGTGCCCACCACCCAAGCCCGTGTGCCTTCTCTCCTGGGGTCACAGGCTGCTAGGTCAATGGGTGAGAAAACTTCTCTACCCAGGTACTCAGTAAATGTTTGATGAATGAGTGGATGAAGTGGGGGGAAAAATCTCTACCGGAATTATCCTGAAAAGTGAACGTGTTAGTCATTCAGTTGTGCTGGACTCTCTGGGACCCCATAGACTGTAGCCCGCCAGGTTCCTCTGTCCAAAGAATTCTCTAGCCAAGAATACTGGAGTGGATTGCTATTCCCTTCTCCAGGTGATCTTTCCAACTCAGGGACTGAACCTGGGTCTCCTGCATTGCAGGCAGATTCTTTACTGTCTGAGCCACCAGTGATGCCCGTTATCTGGGTTAAAAAAAGAAAGGAGAGGTTAAATGAGGCAAAATCAAGATGGGAAAAGGAGTCAGAGAATACAAACTTATGAATGAAGTGGATGGAAATTGCCATGCCTTAGAAACTTTGAAACTGGTGGGGGGTAGGGGGATGTGTAACTCAGATTTTCATTTTCAAAATGGGCAAAGGAGAAGGTAGGGTTATGAATGACTCGACCCAGGCCATTCCCCGCTGTGCCATTAATATTGCACCACTGTGAGGTCAGTGAGAAACCACATCTTGCTAACTTCATTTCCTTTTTGGATGGGACTGTATATAATGGAAATTCTTAAAGTGACTACTGACCCCAATTTTCTTAAGGATGTTGGAAGCAGCTAAAGACCATTCAGCCAACATCAGATCACCATTCATAACAAATCTTCAACTACCTCAGAATAAAGAAAGTGGTCAATGGATGTGCATAAAAGTTAATTTTAATCTAATGCCTCGGGGTACTTAGGAGGTAGTTAACTAATCAGAAATCTATACTTCAGAGGTAGTTACAGCAAGATTTTGAGGCATTGTTACATAAATCTTTCATACATAGCTCTTTAGTTAGCAATTTTTCCTTGGTAAAATGAATGAAAATTTTAAATGTAATTGAATAGGAAAATTTTACAGATTCCACTGCCCTTGGATGAACAAAGTATAAAAGTCTGTTAACCTGGTCACCTAGTACTTGTGGAGTAGTGCTCTAGGTCTGAAATTCTCCATCTAACAAGGGGTGGGGCTTCCCTGGTGATTCAGATAGTAAAGAATCTGCCTGCAATGCGGGAGATTTGGGTTTGATCCCTGGGTCAGGAAGATCCCCTGGAGAAGGGAATGACTGCCCACTTCAGAATTCTTGCCTGGAGAATTCCATTGACAGAGGACCCTGGTGGGCTTCAGTCCATGCGGTCGCAAAGAGTCGGACACGACTGAGTGATTAACACTACTACTACCTCTAATGAGGTCCAAGGACGCTAGCTGTCCACCCCCGCCCCGGGAAGACAGGTCCTGACGCGGGTACTGCTGAGCTCACCACTTGAACCCTAGGACTTATAGAAGGGATTCCACTAGGACCACAAGATCCAGCTGTGCGTCTGCCTTGAGGTCTGTCTGTTAATAAAGGCATGTGAGGCAGAACCGATCCTAGCTTCTCTAGTTACAGCAGCCCACCCGGTGTCAGGTTGCAGAGACAGCGGCCCTTCTCTAATCACCAGTGATTAACAGAGCTCCTAAAAAATGTGGAAGCTGTTTGCTAAACCACCAGACCAGGGACTGCTGTCTGAACCAAACGCAGGTCTTTCCTTGGGAACAATAAACACGCGATGTAGAGAATCAGTGGGCAGAAGCAGAGAGGTAGCGCAGGGAGAGAGCGGTCAGTGGGGATCGTGAGATGGTGCACAGAGATGGAGAGTGTTGGAATATGGCAGGAGAGACAGACAAGCAGAGACAAGGCAGAGTCGCGACCTCGTGACCCAGTCACCGGAGGGAGCGGCCCGGCTCCCCAGAGCTATGGGTGGGGGTAGGAGCACAGTGGACCACTGCTGGTCCAGAGGCCAAAACCATGGAGAAACATGCTGTGAGGATAACCGTTAAACCTGCAGACGCTTACATGTATATGTGTGGCTGAGTTGCTTTGCTGCTCACCTGAAGCTACCACAACATTGTTAATCAACCACACCCCAGTACAAAATGTTTCTGATGTTAAAAAAAAAAAAGTTAAAAACCTACGGACACTCACTTGGAAGTAAGAGCGATACTGATCTGCTTGTGGCTGGATGAGATGGTCCCACAAACCTCTCTAAGTCTTCAAATATGTCAACAGTCCTTTCGAGAAGCTGTTTCTGTGCTGAAGCAGAGCCTGGCCTAGTTAGAACTCTGATCAGGACCCTCACAGCTCTGCTTCATCTGGGTGAAATGAGAGGCAAGCAGAGGAGAGAGTTTGTTTGTTTGTTTTTTCATGTTTATTTATTTGTCTGTTTTGGTCTTACTTGAGTCATGCAGGGTCTTCGATCTTCGCTGAGGCCTCTGAGATCCTTTTTTATTTTCAGCTGTGGGGCACGAGGGATCTCTAGTTGCAGCACGTGACTCTCCGTTGCTGCACGTGGCATCCAGTTCCCTGAGCAGGGATGGAACCCAGGCTTCCTGTATCGAGAGTATGGAGTCTCAGCCATTGGACCTCCAGGAGAGCCCCGAGGAGAGAGTTTTAAATGCTAAAGTTTAGAGGGGAGGAGAGATGGGAAGACTTGACAAGGGGTTGTGCAAACATGTACAGGCTACCTCTATCCGAAAGGTGCACACCTTCCCCTCGACTCCACCCCCACCCCATCCGCTTCTGCAAAGGACTCAAAATCCAGTAGAATGGATAGCTTCCTACAGAACTTTTCATAATAAGAGTAAGTGTGTGATACAACAGAGGCATAAACATAATATTTGAACGTGGACAAAGACACGTAGTACTCTCGTTGTTGTTTTTCAGCCGCTAAGTTGTCTCTGACCCTTTGTGAACCCACGGACTGCAGCATTCCAGGCTTCCTGCTCCTGCAGGAATCTCCCGGAGCTTGCTCAAATTCATGCCCATTGAGTAGGTGATGCCATCCAGCCATCTCATCCTCTGTTGTCCCCTTCTCCTCCTGCCCTCAATCTTTCCCAGCATCAGGGTCTTTTCCAAGGAGTCAGTTCTTTGCATCAGGTGGCCAAAGTATTGGAGTTTCATCTTCAGCATAAGTCCTTCCAATGAATATTCAGGACTGATCTCCTTTAGGATGGATTGGTTGGATCTCCTTGCAGTCCAAGGGACTCTAGAGTCTTCTCCAACACCACAGTTCAAAAGCATCAATTCTTCGGTGCTCTGTTTAGCCTCCTATAATCTGGAACATTGTCTTGGTCTTTCTTTGTCTTTGATGACCTTGATATATTTTTTTAAAGAATGTATGGCCTGTACAAATTTTCAAGAGACTATTTTTTCAACAAGATGCTTGGATTGAAGGAGAATTTACTCCGTATCAGTTTTGTTAGAATAACTTAGTCCTATTGAAAGACACAGAATGCTCTATAATTGACAGGAAGACATAAAAAAAAATGAAAAGCAAATTAAAAATTAAGGAATATATAAAAAAGTTTTTATTTGTGTTTATTTGTGTATCATTGAACCTTGAGATCAAAATGACTTACTGATGTAAGAACATAAAAAGTCTGAATAAGTGTGTCGCTCCTGAAGAAAAGGGTGTATTTTCTGAGAATCGGTTTCCCCCTTCACCTCATTCATAGCTGCCATTGATCAAAACAGAGGGCTGACAATTTAAGGGATAAAAAGAGCTTTGTGCTTGAGTGCATACACAGCAGTTATTTTACGAAGAATGGAGTTGTGGGATGGGTGTTAGAGGTAATCAAAGACCAAGAAAAACACTGTCACAGAGTAGGGTACAGCCCGCTCGTGTTGTCCCCGAAGGGCATGGATCATGGTCCACACCTGCCCGGCTCTGGACCAGATGACGAGCCTGCTGTTTGCCTGGGCTTTGGGGCGCCTTGTTTGCTGGCTCACCTGCCGACCGCCACTGTCTGCCATGACACGCGGTGACCTTGCCTGCGTCTGCGGCGCTCCCTCGCTTGGCTGCTCTGATCCAGGCGGGGTTTGCTCTGAGTCCCCTCCGCTCCGCTGGCTCGCTTCCTGCCCGTGGCTCTCCATAGTCAACCCCACCGCCTGACCATCTCACCCACCACCCTGGGATCCGCCCCACCCCTGCTCTCCTGATCCTGTCCCTCCTTGGGGTTGGAGTCTGCCCTCCACCCGGGGACTCTCTCGACGTGCAACGTCACCAAAGCAACCCTCCACCCACATGCAGCTGCACCCACAGGATCTCTCCAGGGAGACAGCACCCCAGGCAGCGGCTCCTGGACACGGTCAGCCCCTCGAGAGACCACGGGGCCCTGTGCAGAGGGCTGGGCTCTGGGCCCCTGAGGTGGACGTGGTGGGCTGGGGTGATGGTCAGACCCTGAGCGGAAGGGGAGCCCCCCGCCCCATCTGGCTGACACAGTCGGCAAGCAAGCCCACTTTCTGGACGCAGGCAGGCCTCTCCCTAGAATTTTGCCAATAACGCAATTTCTTCCCTTGTTGAGTTGTGTGTGAGTTATTTCTCAGGGAGAACACTCAGATCTTGGCCGAACAGCCTTAATGGACATAGTTGTTAAATTCCATTTTATTCTCCATATGAAGGGGAACAAAACCATCAATTACAAGGTTTCTAAGTAAGTGCCTGGAAAATAATTTGACCAAATATCTTCCCTTCAGGGGCCTTTTGCATCTTTGTCTTTTTCCTTGTCTTGGTCTAGAAATTGAGAACTATCTACTGGTGGCATCTTAAACCCAGAACACATTTGAATACACACTGGTGTGGTTTTCTTGCATTCGTGTGGGAACTGACTTATCAAATTGGTATCTGATGCCCGGCTCTAACAGACGCAAGGTCACCAGTCCTGGAAGGGCACTCTGGGAGCATGTGTCCATGACCCGTTGACCTGAAGGGTCTGAGTGGCCGGAGCCACGGGTGATGATGCCCACAGACCTAGTGGGCTGCCCCTCCTCTATCTGCACCTCCCCGTGCTAAGCAAGAACCATCGGCGTCAGCAGGCAAAGCTGAGGAAATGTCCATTCCACTCTCTAAATTAAAAGGGAANGCAAGGTCACCAGTCCTGGAAGGGCGCTCTGGGAGCATGTCTCCATGACCCCTTGACCTGAAGGGTCTGAGTGGCCGGAGCCGCGGGTGATGATGCCCACAGACCTAGTGGGCTGCCCCTCCTCTATCCGCACCTCCCCGTGCCAAGCAAGAACCATCGGCGTCAGCAGGCAAAGCTGAGGAAATGTCCATTCCACTCTCTAAATTAAAAGGGAACACATGGAGTTGCCTCTGCTGATGGAATCAACCAATCCTCACAGGAGGCCGGGTCTGGAGCCCATTAAAGGGCTGCCCAGCCAGTCCTCTTTCTACCAAACAATAAAACTCCTCTGCAACCTTCCCACTTCATTCATGATAAAATAGTGGCTACCTACACAGTGGTTTTGTATATTCTGCTAGAGCTGATTTTTAAAAAGCACAAAACTTTCAACATTTTAACACAAACTCAACATTTTGACAATTGCTACTATTCAAATAATAAGGGACTTCCCTGATGGTTTGGTAGCTGAGACTTCAAGCTCCCAAAGCGAGGGACTGAGNAACACATGGAGTCGCCTCTGCTGATGGAATCAACCAATCGTCACAGGAGGCCGGGTCTGGAGCCCATTAAAGGGCAGTGGCCTCACCCCTGCCTCCAGCTGCCCACCCAGTCCTCTTTCTACCAAACAATAAAACTCCTCTGCAACCTTCCCACTTCATTCATGATAAAACAGTGGCTACCTACACAGCGGTTTTGTATATTCTTCTAGAGCTGATTTTTAAAAAGCACAAAACTTTCAACATTTTAACACAAACTCAACATTTTGATAATTGCTACTATTCAAATAATAAGGGACTTCCCTGATGGTTCGGTAGCTGAGACTTCAGGCTCCCAAAGCGAGGGACTGAGGTTCAAAACGTGCTCAGGGAACTAATATCCCACAAGCTGCAACTAAGACCCCATGCAGCCAAATAAATAAAAATAAATATTTTAAAAAGTCATTTCTTTGGGGTTTTCCCTTTTTTTCTAGAAAGTTATCTCAGAATACATACACTTAAGCAATTTCTAATAAGTATCCATCTGACACTATGAAGTATTGTGAAACTGAGGTTATTTCTTAAAATCATGAATGCATAAACTCTTGCAAGCTAAAGATTTCAACCACCCAAAATTTTTTTCCACAGATTTTTTCTGAACAAAACTTCGGTAGTTAAAATAACCAGAATCACATGTACCTCTGAATTTTGTAAATATTTCCGATTTCATGGATTTCTCTTCCTCCTGTATTTGAAAACCAGTTCTTTACGATAACACAAGTAAATGCTAAATGTGGGAGGTGTGAATGGTCTCAGCTCACAGCCTGTAGCCCAGCTCTGATATATTTCAGTAGCATGTAGAAATAGCAAGTTTAAAAATATCACACGTTCTACAGTTTCGGCATTCCACATGTGGAGGGATAAAGAACCAACTGTTGAAGCTCTCAGAAACTCATGGCTATCAAATATTACTGCACTGAAAGCCTCCACACAGCCCAGAGCAACTTGTTGAACCAGAAATCTAAGCATATTTTTACTAAAAATGGCTTAACTTCCTGCTACAATGGATACACTTTGAATTTGGCTCAAAGTTTTAGGGGTATACAAAGCAAATAACACAGACTCTAACTGGCTTCTTAAAGGTGCTCTGGGTCCTGTTTGTCAGGCACTGATATTGCTGTTNATCTAAGCATACTTTTACTAAAAATGGCTTAACTTCCTGCTACAATGGATACACTTTGAATTTGGCTCAAAGTTTTAGGGGTATACAAAGCAAATAACACAGACTCTAACTGGCTTCTTAAAGGTGCTCTGGGTCCTGTTTGTCAGGCACTGATATTGCTGTTCAGTCGCTTTTTCGTGTCCCACTCTTTGTGACCGTGTGACCTGCAGCACGCCAGGCCTCCCTGTCCTTCACCATCTCCAGGAGTTTACTCAGACTCATGTCCATTGAGTCAGTGATGCCATCCAACCATCTCATCCTCTGTCGTCTCNTTGCTGTTCAGTCGCTTTTTCGTGTCCCACTCTTTGTGATCGTGTGACCTGCAGCATACCAGGCCTCCCTGTCCTTCACCATCTCCAGGAGTTTACTCAGACTCGTGCCCATTGAGTCAGTGATGCCATCCAACCATGTCATCCTCTGTCATCTCCTTCTCCTCCTGCCTTCAATCTTTCCCAGCATCAGGGTCTTTTCCAATGAGTTGACTCTTTGCATCAGGTGGTCAGATATTTGAGTTTCAGCTTCATCATCAGTCCTTCCAATGAATATTCAGGACTGACTTCCTTTAGGAGTGACTGATTTTATCTCGTTGTTGTCCAGGGGACTCTCAAGAGTCTTCTCCACAATTGGAAAGCGTCACTTCTTCCATGCTCAGGCTTCTTTATGGTCCAGCTCTCACATACGCATGTGACTACTGGGAAAACCATAGCTTTGACTATACAGACCTTTGTCAGCAAAGTGTGTTGATACCGATGTGGACATAATCTGGAATCTTTCTGGTACCATCCTGGTGGGGCCAATGGGAGGAAGGAGGGTCCACAACTACCATCCCTGAAAAACAGAACCCTTAGGCTCCCCAGTTATGTGAGAGTAGATCATGCATGAACTATACCCAACAGAAACAGTTATCACTCCATCAGTCGCTCGACAGTATTTGCGATGCAGTAACAAACTGATCCGACCTTCAGCCTGGAAAGTAAGGGATGAAATTCATGGTGCAAAGGAAAAGCAGTACCTAGCGCTTCCCAAAAGTTGTGAAAACTCCACAAAAGTTATCTACCATCGTTGAACTGAAACCTGGAAAGCAATTGGAAATCTTTTCGGCAGCTAAGTAAGAGGCGAGCGGAAGAGAGGTGATGACTATGTGCCAGAAGGCAGTTCCCAAGCCCGAGAAACCACACCAGGCGTCATGAGGATAAAAAGATGAAGAACAATATGTGTATAATCAAGAACAAAAAGATAAAGAATAGTATACGTACAACCAGAAATGAACAATAGGAATTGGGGGACATGAGACAACAGGAGAGAAAACACAAAATACATGTGGAAGCTGGGTCAGTACACAGAAAATGTACCACTAGTTGCTAAACACCTGGAAATTTGGTTCTGTTTTTCCGAGGAAAANAAATGAATAATAGGAATTGGGGGACATGAGACAACAGGAGAGAAAACACAAAATACATGTGGAAGCTGGGTCAGTACACAGAAAATGTACCACTAGTTGCTAAACACCTGGAAATTTGGTTCTGTTTTTCCGAGGAAAATACAATCAACTGCCTAACTAACAGCACAAAGTTTTTAAAACTTAGTTGTTCCAGAGATGTGCAAGTTAATTTAACTGAGGCCTGACATGTGGTGATTCTCTGTGATGTACTGAACGGTGTCCCTTACGACATCTGAAAGATGAAGCCTTGGCAAATATGCCAGACAGGTTCCTTATGTTTGGAATTCTTTACCAAGTCACTATATCTCCTGCTGAAAATGACGTTTTAAATTGTGAATAAATTAATCTCCAAAATAATAAAGATTAGCCTGAGGATTTTAGATTTCGGTAGCTTTCACAGGACAAAGATCCTTTCTGTCTGTATCCACACAAAGATGCCTGACCTGCTGTTTCATAGCCTAAAAATTTACCCTCAGACTTTCAACAGGAAAAAAAATGAGAATTNAAATTAATCTCCAAAATAATAAAGATTGGCCTGAGGATTTTAGATTTCGGTAGCTTTCTCAGGACAAAGATCCTTTCTGTCTGTATCCACACAAAGATGCTTGACCTGCTGTTTCATAGCCTAAAAATTTACCCTCAGACTTTCAACAGGAAAAAAAATGAGAATTTTATTTTGAATAGAATCATTTTGTCTTTAACAAAAAGGAAAATTCAAATTAATACTGCTGATTAGCAATAGTGTAACATACCCATCTGATTCTTCATTTTTAAGTAAGGGGTAGTTTTTATCTATCAAAAGAAAAAAAAGAAGGAGAGGGAGCTTCCCTGGTGGCTCAGACGGTAGAGAATCTGCTTGAAATGCGGGAGACCTAGGTTTGATCGCTGGGTTGGGAAAATCCCCTGAAAAAGTTTCTATCTATATCAATCACTTAAAAATCTAAATGCAAATAAATATATAAAGTATTTCATATGCCAATAAAATGGACAACGTGGAAGAAATGGACAAATTCTTAGAAAAGTACAACTTTCCAAAACTGAACAAGGAAGAAATAGAAAATCTGAACAGACCCATCACAAGCATGGAAATTGAAACTGTAATCAGAAATTTTCCAACAAACAAAAGCCCAGGTCCAAAATTTTCTACCAAAAATTTTGAGAAGAGCTAAAACCTATCCTACTGAAGCTCTTTCAGAAAATTGCAAAGGAAGGTAAACTTCCAAACTCATTCTATGAGGCCACCATCACCCTAATACCAAAACCTGACAAAGATGCCAC
>SJYV01002129.1:0-11122 GCA_006410875.1 Neotragus pygmaeus
TTTTTCCATGATCCAGCGGATGTTGGCAACTTGATCTCTGGTTCCTCTGTCTTTTCTAAAACCAGCTTGGCAAGCTCATTTGTCTCTGGCTCCTAATTTATTTTTATATGAGTTTGGAAATTTGAAAAACCAGCTGCATTCTAATACACCCCACGTATGGAGGTGGATCCCAGTTGTAGCACCTACCGGATTTAAACTTAGAAACTGAAGCTGAAAATAGGGAGCATGAAAAATAGCTTTGGCTTCTGTGGGTTTTCCTCACTCCTGAGCACTATTTCCAGTCGTTCCTCCTCCTGTATTCTCCTCTCCTCACTCAGCTTTGTCACGCTCTTTATATCTTCCCTCCTCCTTGACTTGTGGCTTTGTTACGGTTCCCTCCCTGCTGTGATCCTGTCTGAGTTTCGGAAATCAGTTGCTGCGCCCTTTAGCCCTATTCCTTCAGGAAATTAGCCCCGAAGAAGAGAAAAGACACTTTTGTTGCAATTATGCAACAAAATTGCCTGCCACACAGATCTGGTAGTGAGACTGCCTGCCTACACCTCTTTCCAGATTCACACCACCGGCAGTGAATCAGTAGCTTGTCAGGGGCCTCCCTGGTGGCTCAGTGGTAAAGAATTCACCTGCCAATGCAGGAGATGCAGGTTTGATCCCTGGGTTGGGCAGATCCTCTGGAGAAGGAAATAGCAACCCACTCCAGTATTATTGCCTGCAAAGTCCCAGGGACAGAGGAGCCAGGAGGGCTAAACAACAGCAGCAGTAGTCAGGGTCCCACCTTCCGACCCAGACTCACCCAAATCCCCTTATGCTGTATTCTCCAGCAACCCCCCTATGACTGTGTGTGTTGTTTAGTGTTTAGTCGCTCAGTTGTGTCCAACTCTTTTAGACCCCACAGACTAGCATGCCAGGCTCCTCTGTCCGTGGAGATTCTCCAGGTGAGAATACTGCNTGATACATTCTGCATATAAGTTAAATAAGTAGGGTGACAATATACAGCCTTGATGTACTCCTTTTCCTATTTGGAACCAGTCTGTTGTTCCATGTCCAGTTCTAACTGTTGCTTCCTGACCTGCATACAGATTTCTCAAGAGGCAGGTTAGGTGGTCTGGTATTCCCATCTCTTTCAGAATTTTCCACAGTTTCTTGTGATCCACACAATCAAAGGCTTTGGCATATCAATAAAGCAGAAATACATGTTTTTCTGGAACTCTCTTGCTTTTTCAATAGTCCAACAGATGTTGGCAATTTGATCTCTGGTTCCTCTGCCTTTTCTAAAACCAACTTGAACATCTGGAAGTTCACGGTTCATGTATTGCTGAAGCTTGGCTTGGAGAATTTTGAGCATTACTTTACTAGCATGTGAGATGAGTGCAATTGTGCAGTAGTTTGAACATTCTTTGGCATTACCTTTCTTTCGGATTGGAATGAAAACTGACCTTTTCGAGTCCTGTGGCCACTGCTGAGTTTTCCAAATTTGCTGGCAGATTGAGTGCAGCATTTTCCTGTTACTGTGTTTACTCCATGACTAACAAACAGAGAAGGGAAATAGGAAACCTTGACAGGTCTTAATGGGGCTCCTAAGGAGGACAGCTCCTGGCTATGATGTTCTCACTGTGCAGCCAGCTTCAGCTTCTTGTGTTCAGGGAGGAGAACAGCTCTTTGGAGGCAGAGGCAGCAGGGTTACTGTCTCCCACAGTGACACCCTCACAGAAGCTTCTCTGCCACAGGAACGACAAGTTCACATAATATGACGAGAGGCTGGGAACATTTCCTTAGAAGTTGGAAACTGTTCAGAAGCCGTTCTGCAGAGACGGGGATCCTCTTGGGCCCTCGGTTGTATGGTTTATGATACTGAGGAGGGGATATCATTCTTTTAACATGTAATTTAATAGAGTTTTATGTGCGATTTTGTTGGTTAGTTGTTTTTTCAAAAGACATCCAGAGAAAATAAAAAGTTTAATTCTTCAGGACATTTCTCTCTTAAGTACTTTTTGCATATATTATANGTTTATGATACTGAGGAGGGGATATCATTCTTTTAACATGTAATTTAATAGAGTTTTATGTGCGATTTTGTTGGTTAGTTGTTTTTTCAAAAGACATCCAGAGAAAATAAACAGTTTAATTCTTCAGGACATTACTCTCTTAAGTACTTTTTGCATATATTATATAGAAACATTATTCATTTAGGAAGGGGGGCTATATATATGCCTTATTAAAATGAGCTTCCCTGATAAATCATAGTTGGATATTTACCTAATCAAAACTTGGTTTTAATGGCTCAAAAACTGGTTTTAAATGAANATTTCTCTCTTAAGTACTTTTTGCATATATTATATAGAAACATTATTCATTTAGGAAAGGGGGCTATATATATGCCTTACTAAAATGAGCTTCCCTGATAAATCATAGTTGGATATTTACCTAATCAAAACTTGGTTTTAATGCCTCAAAAACTGGTTTTAAATGAAAAAAAGTCCCACCCCCCCCTTTGATATATCACCCTGACTTCTCTTTCTTGTTAATCTAGAAAAATCAGAACCCACTACCTGTTCTTTCCTAAGCCACAGAATTCTGTGTTCATATTTTCCATTCACTTCTTCATTACTTTTCTATCCTTAATTTACAGGAGCTACATCCTAAGCAGCTGCTGACTAAGCCCTCCTTCTTATCTGTTTCATCTCCGGGATTCTGTGGCCTGTCTTGCCTGGCTCTTCTCTCCTCCTCTAGCTCCTTGTTACTGGTCTCTGAGGATTCCTTTTCTTTGGCCTACATCATGTTCCACAGGATGTCTTCTTCACTTTCACATTCCTCCTGATCCATCGTCTTTGCCCACATTTATGCCTTTAACAAGCACATCAACACCTCTAGCTCCAGCACTTGTTTGAGTCACAGATCCTAATGCGAAGCTCACTACCAGATACCTTTACTTCATGCCCTTTGGGTATGTCAAATTTAAGACAGTCAGATTAGAACTTGGTATTCCCCCTCAAATTCATTTTTCCCTGCTTTAGAGATTAAAATGACCGTTTTCATAATCACTCAATGACTAGAAATTTCAGAGTCACCTTCCCTTTTCTCAATTCCCACATCCATGCACTAAAGATTAGATCTGCTGTATATCTTCCTTATATTCCCCTCTGTATTTCATCACCTGTACTCAGGTTCTTATCCCTCATCTAAATTTTGCAGTAATCTTCTAACTTTTGTTCTTTCTAATTTGAAATCCACCTGAAAATGTAATTCATTTTCTACTTTTTTGACATGGTGGCCAGCGAAATCTCTAAAATCCTTTTAAAAGATTTTCTAAAAGTCCTTAGATTCTTTTATTTCTTAATAGAAATAATTTTATTCAGAGTTTTCAAAATCAAGTTCTTTATAATTCTTCACAGTTTTCAAAATTAAGTTCAAATTCCTATTAAACATGAAAAGATCTTTCTTGAACTATTTATGAAATACTAATCTCTTCTTTCCATAGCCTTCTCGGATCACCAAAGACTCTTCACTTTTTCTAGGCACAATTAAATAGTTATAATTCGCAACTATGCTCCCATTTATTCATACATGCAGATCTCTATGGACGGAATAAAACTCTGCTTGACAAGTTCAACTCATCAAACCTTCAAAACTCAGCTCCAGTGTCACCTTCCCTAGGAAACTGTTTTGGACTCCTCATTCTGATTTATATTCTTCTCCTCTGAGTTATCTGGGTTTACTTTCCACTTTCCTTTTTATTACCTAACAGTGATTTTTATTAACTCATGAACTCATGAAGGATAAGGACTGTCATTCACTTTTTTTGTCAATAGCTCTTGGTATTCGATATGTGTTTGCTTAATGAATAAATGAATAAACAATCCCAGGTGCACAGAGGAATACAAAAGACTTATCTGACTTATTCTCTGCCCCAAATAATTAAAATACTTAATGCTAGAGTCAAGAAATTAGGAGACAACTTAAAAATGGAAGGGCATATAATTAAATACGGGAAATTGGTATGGGCTACTTATGTAGCAAAATAATATTATGAAATCCAGCATATTTTTCCTTTTCTTACTTAATTAAAAAAAAAACGTTTGGTTTTTCTAACATTAAAATAAAGAAAGGTGAAGCTTTTTGCTTTAGGGAAGGGAGGACACAAAAGCAACATCAAGAACAAAAAGCCCAATTTTTGGCTTTGAGTTTCAAAATAGGTCCTTGAAATTCATGGCAGAGTCAACAGTTTTGAAAGCCAAACAGTGTTGATTCACAAGAGCTATTCCTTTTGAGAGGAAAAAATATATATATTTGTAAGTTGCAGTAGAGTCTGGAAACTTGAAATGTATACGCTATATGAAGAATATTAGAATAAGGGAGAGCTACATACTTGATGCAAAGAACAGAGAGAAGAAATCAACACCTTTCTTGGGATAAAGGGTAGAGCTCAGAGAAAGAAAAGCAGAAGAGAGAAAAGAAGCCAGACAAGAGCATGGAATACCTGTTCTCTGTCTCCCATCTAAGGTGAATTCTTTCAGAATTAGATGACAGAAAATAAGTTGTTTAGCCTGGGAAGACTGTGCATACCAGAATACTCCCACCCTATCATGCCATCTGAGAGTAAGTGTCCACGAAGATGGATCTGGGGCAGGTTTAAGGATTTGGATTACCCCAGGAAGAGGTAGGAGTGAAGTTGAAAGATTTCAGAGCCCTTTATGGAAGGTCCACAAGTACTGAGAGGGCTATTAGACTAGAAGTCATACAAAGACCACCATGAACATCAGAGGAAGCCAACATATAGTAGTACAGACCAAATGAAACTGCCCGAGTTCAGCGAGGAAAGAGGAGGCCTGCAGACCAATACCCTCCTTGAAATTCAGATCATCCATCACCCAAGAGAAAGAGGAGAAATGAACAGAAGGGAATCTTGAATTAGTAACAGTATTCACTGTTAATCAGCATTTAAGAGTCATTAAAGCAAATATTCGTTCCTACTTCTCTCTCTAAATCTCCTTGTTTGACTTAGGTTTCCTTGTTCAGTGTTTCCCATATATTCTCTTGAATATCACCACTCTGTTTAATGGCTGTCTCTGCTACCAGTTTGTTTCTTAAAGGCAGAGACTCTTATCTTTGTATCCCGACTACTTATTATCACACAACGATTTGTCAATAAATATTTGTGAAATTAAAAAAAAAGAAAGAATATATTGATCTGGCATATGGATAGTGGTCTAAATTAGTGATACAGATTTCATGGTGATGTATAGACAGAAGTAGAAACTATGGGAATGAAACTTCTGATGGATTAGTCAGAGAGTAAGAAGAAAAGATCGGAGAAGAGAATGGCACCCCACCCCAGTACTCTTGCCTGGAAAATCCCATGGGTGGAGGAGCCTGGTAGGCTGCAGTCCATGAGGTTGCGAAGAGTTGGACACGACTGAGCAACTTTACTTTCACTTTTCACTTTCATGCATTGGAGAAGGAAAAGGCAACCCGCTCCAGTGTTCTTGCCTGGAGAATCCCAGGGATGGGGGAGCCTGGTGGGCTGCTCTCTATGAGGTTGCACAGAGTTGGACACAACTGAAATGACTTAGCAGCAGCAGCAGCAGCAAGATAAAAAGATGGTTTATTTCAGAACCATGAGGAAACACCAACTCTTAAGGGGTGATGGTTGGTAGAGAAAAGGATATCAAGGAAGGGTATTATCCTGGAAGCCCAAGTAGAGAAAAATCCAAGAAGGGAGTACTCAACAGAGCAAAATAACAATTGGAAATCAATTAAAATAAAGGCAAAGAAGTAGCTATTGGATTTGATAATTAGCAGGCCATCAGTGACGTTGACCAGTGATATTTTGGTGGCATCACGGGAGGAAATATATTCAGAGTCAATTTTGTGCATGCATGCTAAGTTGCTTTAGTCATGTCCAACTCTTTGCAACCCTATTGACTGCAGCCTGTCTAGCTTCTCTGTCAATGGGATTCTCCAGGCAAAAATACTGGGGTGGGTTGCTGTGCCCCTCTCCAGGAGATTTTCCTGACCCAGGGATCGAACATGCATCTCTTATGTCTACTGCATTGGCACGTGGGTTCTTTACCACTAGTGCCATCTTTTCCTATAAGTGGTTGCTCCACTTACATCTGGGAAATATGCAGCATCAACTTCAGCTTCCTGTTTAAGACGTTCTCTAATCCCCCCTTCAGCAGGGAACTTTGTTCTTTAGGAGTCTACTGAGGTTTCACTAATAATGCTTTTATATCCACATGGCTCTCTGACTCTGTTTTCAATAGTTAGAATTTAGAGAGGTCAGATATATGATTATAACCTTCAAACCTCCCACAAGGTCAGCTCCTTACTGAAAGTTATAAAGCCTAACCCAGTACTACTCAGAGCTCAAATAAACAGAGGTGGTTAAGTCACTCANTGTTTTCAATAGTTAGAATTTAGAGAGGTCAGATATATGATTATAACCTTCAAACCTCCCACAAGGTCAGCTCCTTACTGAAAGTTATAAAGCCTAACCCAGTACTACTCAGAGCTCAAATAAACAGAGGTGGTTAAGTCACTCAAGGGAAACATAATAAAGTCAATTACAACTCAATATGAGGAGGTTTATCAGATTTCTTTCCCCTGTGACCAAATAAGCAAGAAGTAGAACTTGTTCCAAAGTGTGGGGATAAAGGTGGGGGTGTACCCAGAGATTGATGGAGAGCATGGAAACCAGAAATGTGGATAACCTGTGCCTGTTCCCGAGAGTTAGTTAATCAAGTCTGGACATAGTTCTTGCATTTGAACTATTTTATCTATACAAATACAATTCAACAAATATTTATTTAGTACTGTTATCTGTCAGGCACTATTTTAGGAACTGAGAAAAAAAAAAGATTGAGAAAATTAAAAAAAAAATCATATAAGTAAAGGCATGGCTCCTGTCCTCAAGGAGTTCTAGGAACACACACAAAATTACCATAAGATTTCAAAGGATAAGAGTGGTATGTGCAAAGTGAGGTAGAGACACAGAGAGAGCATTGCCCTTACCCTGGGCAAGTACCACTAGAAAAGTACCACCAGAAATGCAGCAGGTTGATTAGAACAAAGTGTAAGCAAAGCAGAGGGAGAGAAAATCTTTTATTTTCTAGAAAAATCTTAGAATTAGAAGTTCTAAACTTTGTAGGGCAGTAAGTTCAGGGTTATTAAAACCTATGCAGAGAGGGAATTATTGCTGTAATTACTTCTAACATCATGGCCTTATAATTCATTTTAAGCTCTTTCCTTTCTTTTTCTCCACGAGGAAAACACTGAAACAGAGTTAACACGGTGTTTACATTTCTGATAGAAGTATCTCTCAACAGCTCTGTTACTTTCCAGAAAACAAAACAACTGCCCCCCCCAACNACTAGTCCTAATCAGAATTCTTAAGGTTTGGAAAGGGAATCATGTTTGTCTTACTGACAGGGGACTTCCTTATTTCCTGTTTCAACTAAGTGAATTACGAATGGTTATTTTCATGGTTATTTCTCCACATTCTAGGCATTAATTCTCAACTGACTGCAAACTATGTTTCCAAGAGGATTGAATAAGCACTCCAAGCTTTAGAAGAATTAAAATTCTTATTGCTTTCCTGAAGTTCATTTTCCAGCTTGCTTTTGTTTCTATGACATCTTCCCTTGATGAGATATAATTATACACCTATATGGTGGTGGTGGTGGTGGTAGTGTAGTCGCTAAGTTGTATCCGACTCCTGTGACCCCTTGAACTATAGCCTGCCAGGTTCCTCTGTCCATAGGATTCTCCAGGCAAGAATACTGGAGTGGGTTGCCATTTTCTTCTCCAGAGATACCCAGACATATATATAATATTTCTTATACTATATTGGTAAATTACTATGAAATCTGTATTCAAAAATTCTGAAATAATATGGAGACAGAATAAAAAGTGAGTATGACATCATTTTAGAAATAGAAATGATTAGGAGGAATATTTATAACTATGGCAAAAAAAATGAGGTTCTATGGCTTTCTCAAGGTTGAGGTGAAGTCGTTCAGTCGTGTCCGACTCTTTGTGACCCCGTGGACTGTAACCTGCTAGGCTTCTCCGTCCATGGGATTCTCTAGGCAAGAATACTGGAGTGGATTGCCATTTCCTTCTCCAGGGGATCTTTCTGACCCAGGGATCGAACCCGGGTCTCCCACATTGGAGGCAGACGCTTTACCCTCTGAGCCACCAGGGAAGCACTATTTAACAGCAGAGCTAAGACTAGAACCCAGGTGAAGGAACCAGGTCCTCTGCTGGCTATTGCCACAGGCAGGACTGCACACTACACAAAGCCAAGGGCAGCGTTCACACAGAATGGCAACAACACACCCTGAATGTCCAGTGGGGACCAGGCCTGGAACCAGCCCCGGGGGAGCCTGTTGGTGCTTTAGTCGCTCAGTCAAGTCCGACTCTCTGCGACCCCATGGACTGAAGTCTGCCAGGCTCCTTTGTCCGTGGGACTCTCCAGGCAAGAATCCCAGAGTGGGCTGCCATTTCCTTCAGGGGATCTTCTCCACCCAGGGATTGAACCTGGGTCTCCTGCATTGCAGTCGAATACTTTACCAACTGAGCCACCGTGGGAGCCTGGATGACTCCAATAACGCAGCAGCCTCAGAAACACCAGACACCCATCCATTGTTTCATTATGAAGTTTATGATGTCTCTTTCAATAAAAATAATTCTCCAGTTCTGGTTCCTCAAGAGAACCAGGGTAGGTTTTATCAAGAGAAGTGGAAAGTCTCGAGGTTCACCAGTGCACCTCACCATCCTAACACTTACTATCTAAAGGCATTTTTTCTCACTGCTGCTCTCGCAGTATTGGTGGTTTTTGGAAAGATCCTATTGAGTCATACTTGTGGGATTTATATAGCACAAGCTTCTAAATGGTTTGATAAAGCAGAATAGAAAACAAAGGCAGCTTCTCCCTCGTCTACCCACATTAAAAACACACACAAAAGTTTTAGGAAAAATCCCAGCTCTAGCCAAAATCCTTCAAGCCCTTCTGAAATCTGAGTTTTCTTCCTCCACAATTACCCAAGAGTTTATGCAGCCATGGCTTGAAGAAATGAAATTTGAGGCAGTCATCCTCATTTGTGCTGTTGTTTTCAGTGACACAGTTGATACTATACACCCCAGTGGCTGCCCCCACTAAACATAACACATAGTGGTTGTTTTTATAAAGAGACAGGAGACTTATGTGACTGTAAGAGGTAATAAAGTGTAACAAAATCATAATACTAAATGTTAGGTCATTATCTGAGGCCTTGGTCCACCTCAAGGAGGAAAACATCAGCAGGGGAGCAGGAACCATGAAGATGAAGATGATGCAAATCATTAAAGAAAACCATTTGCCGCCTCAACTGCCTGATAAAGCTGATCCAGCCTGCTGTAGCCCCACAGTCACAATAAACCTAATAAATTTTCTGCTGAATGAATGCAACGGGCATTCAATTGCCTTTGGCGTGAGGTCCATTACCAGCAAAAGNAAATCATTAAAGAAAACCATTTGCCGCCTCAACTGCCTGATAAAGCTGATCCAGCCTGCTGTAGCCCCACAGTCACAATAAACCTAATAAATTTTCTGCTGAATGAATGCAACGGGCATTCAATTGCCTTTGGCGTGAGGTCCATTACCAGCAAAAGGATGTGGGATCTATAGGGCTTCTGCTGTTGATATTTTGTGATTTTGAGCAGAGGGTTTATGTTTTAACACAGACCCAACAGGTGCCGTTTTCTGGGGTGAATTCCTCCATATCCTATCATTCCTCAACATCTAAATGTCTTTGGGAACACAGTGTCCTGAACTCTCCAGAGGCTATGGAAATCTTGAAGCTAGATTTGACCTCAGAGGCAGCAGGCAGCGGGGAGGAGGCGTGCCATCTGCTGGTGCTGAGTGTGCCTTGCCACAGACTCGCAGGCAGTCTGTGGGCTCATATTCCCTCCTGGAGACTCTGGGGCCAGCCAGACTATTTGAAACTAATATACCCTCTTATCTGCACCGTTCAGTCTGAATGGTAGCCTTCTGGGTATCACTCCTGCTTCCCTACCCGAATCCTTTTCCTCCTTCAGGAACCTTGTCCTCGCAGGCCATCCATTTCAGGATAAGCATGAGAGGCACCCCATGCCCCTCTGGACTAGCCCCACCTTTCAGCATGGCATATTAGCCAAATGGATTCCAAATTGTTTTCACTGGTTTTGCCCCACAATTCTCCATCTAGGTGCTCGGCTATACCCATTCTGCAGATACTGGCACATAGGCAACAGAGGCCTAGCAAAATCTACCCACGCCATATGAAACCTCTGACTCTTCTTGTCCATTTTGCTAGGCAGACACCAAATGGAGCAATGAGGTGTTTTGTGTGTGTGTGTGTTTTTGTAAAGCAAAGGCCTTTGTGCACAGCCCCCTCTTCCTCTGGGAAGACCTTCCTCCTCTCTGTTCCTCTCCATTCTTGCATCTCCAAACACTTCTTATATCCCCATCCCTCAGGAATTCTCCCAGTCTTACTCAGCAGGAAGAACCTGGGAATATTTCTCAGTTCTTTGCTGAATTTCTGTTGTGTAGTTAGGACATGCAGGTTGACTAATTTTCTTTTTCTATATAGATGTCTTGAGTTCAGTGTGCTATAAACTCTCTGAGAAATGGCGCCTTGTCTAATTTGTCATTCTCTCTCCCTATAAACTACTGAACACACACCTTCAAAGAGAGAACAGAGCAGTACTTGTCTATTGATTAAGATGGCTTCCCATCTAAGATAGAGAAAATAAATAAATAAATAAAACCAAAGAAACATGGTAACAGACTCCAACCTGACTTTGGGAAGAGCAGATGTGATCCTCAGTTCTAGTTTTGCCCAGGGTTATATTTTACAGGTGAGTTTCTGGCTAGAAGCCAAAGGGCTCGTTTCTCCAGGGAACACTAGAAGATGGCTTATAAAAATGAGCAGCAGAAGGCTTTTCGAATGAGGGAGAAAAAAACAAAGGAAGGAAGGAAAGAAGAAAGGGTAGGCTGCATCACAGCATGTGGACCCTCAGAGCTAGAAATTTAACTTAATGCTTCCAATATTTTTTCATAAACCAGAAATTCACTGTTCAATAGAAACATATGGTGTGAACTGTT
>SJYV01002131.1:0-21474 GCA_006410875.1 Neotragus pygmaeus
TGTGTGTGTGTGTGTGTGTGTGTGTATTCATATATGCATATACAATGAAATACTTGTTTAGCTGTGATCCTAAGGACTGTACCCCACCAGTGTCCTCTGTCTATGGGATTTCCCAGGCCATTTCCTTCTCCAGGGAATCTTCCTGACTCAGGGATCAAACCCACGTCTCCTGCATTGCAGGTGGATTCTTTACTACTGAGCTACCAGGAAAGCCCACAATGAAATACTACTCAGCCATAAAAAAGAATGAAATTTGCCACAACGTAGATGAAATTAGAGGATATCATGCTAAGTGTAATAAGTCAGAGAAAGATAAACACCATATGATCTCATATGTGAAAACTAAAAAACAAAGGGCTACCCTGGTAGCTCAGTT
Source organism: Neotragus pygmaeus (assembly GCA_006410875.1). Taxonomy (NCBI): domain Eukaryota; kingdom Metazoa; phylum Chordata; class Mammalia; order Artiodactyla; family Bovidae; genus Neotragus; species Neotragus pygmaeus. The sequence continues at coordinate 377 of SJYV01002131.1, forward strand.
GGTAAAGCATCCACCTGCAATGCAGGAGACCCCCATTCAACTCTTGGGTTGAAGGAAGTGCGCTCATCTTCTCTGGCAAGAATTCCAAGATTAAAACTCACTGCTGAACAATCATCCACAGGAAAATGTTGGATCCCACCAAAAAAAAAGATAACCCACATCTAAGAGCAAAGGAGAAGCCCTAGAAAGATGGTAGGAGGGACGAAATTGCATTTAGAATCAAACTCCATGCCCATCAGAGACACTCAGAGAGCTCAAACAAAACCTTGTGTGCACCAGGAGACAGCACAGAGACTGAGCCAGATATGCCTTTGAGTGTTTGAGTGTCTCCTATGAAGGTACAGGTCAGCAGTAACCTGCCACAGGGGCAGGGGCTCTGGGTGCAGCAGACCTGGGTGTGACATAACTCTTCTTTGAAGAGGTCACCATTAACCTCCCTATAGAGCCACCAGAACTTACACAGGACTGTGGAAACAGACACTTGGAGGGCACAACAAAACCTTGTGTGCATCAGGGCCCAGGAGAAAGGAGCAGTGACCCTACAGGAGACTGACCCAGACTTGCCTGTCAGTGAGTGTCCAGGACTCTCCAGCAGAAGCGTGGGTCAGTCGTGGCCTGCTGCAGGGTCAGGGGCACTGAGTGCGGCAGTGCATGCAAGGAATCTTTTGAAGGAGGTTGACATTATCTTCATTACCTCCACCATAGTTTGGTCTCAAGTCAAACAGCAGAGAGGGAACACAGCTCACTCATCAACAGAAAATTGGATTAAAGATTTACAGAGCATGGCCCCACCCATCAGAACAAGACCCAGTTTCCCCCACAATCAGTCTCTCCCATCACAAAGCTTCTATAAGCCTCTTATCCTTATCCATCAGAGGGTAGACAGAATGAAAACCACAATCACAGAAAACTAATCAAACTGATAACATGGACCACAATCCTGTCTAACTCAGTGAAACTATGAGGGCCACCCAAGGCAGACAGGTCATGGTAGAAAGTTCTCACTGGAGAAGGGAATGGAAAACCACTTCAGTATTCTTGCCTTGAGAACCCCATGAACAGTATGAAAAGGCAAAAAGATATGACACTGAAAGATGAACTCCCTAGGTCAGTAAGTGGCCAATATCCTATGAGAGAAAAGTGGAGAATAACTCCAGAAAGAATGAAGAGACAGAGTCAAAGCAAAAACAACACCTAGTTGTGGATGTGACTGATGATAGAAGTAAAGTCTGATGATGTAAAGAACAATATTGCATAGGAAACTGGAATGTTAGGTCCGTGAATCAAGGTAAATTGGAAGTGGTTAAATGTTAAGAAGGAGATATATGATGCCTTAGTTGAAATGCACTAGGTTGAGGGCCAGAACAGGGATTTGATGAACCAGCTTTGTACTTATATATATTACCAAAATTTCAGGCTTGTTGTTAGTTAATTCCAAAATTCTCACACAGTTGGGAAAGTTCTATAAAGCAGCTTGCTTTGAAGAGTGGCCTGGGTGGGGTGGCAAACTAAATTCCATCATTAGTCCACTGGTAACATTATGTGGAATTGTCTTAAAAAACCAACAAATGAGTCCATTTTTAAACACCTGCCTCCTTAAAAAAAAATAATAATAATTACAAGGCATTGTAGTATGGTAGATCAGAGAAAGAATTGTGGTGATCAGCATCAACAAAATGCCATAAACTCATAAGGGATTTAAACTTGACTTAAGCCAATCATCTTTGGAGAAGAGGAAATGGCAACCCACTCCAGTATCCTTGCCTGGAGAATCCCATGGACAGAGGAACATTGCGGGCTACAGTCCATGGGGTTGCAAGAGTCGGACGCGACTGAGTGACTTTCACTTCACTAAACAGGAGACAGCAAGAGTGAACATCAGCAGTTTAGGAATCAGTGAACTAAAATTGCCTGGAATGAGTGAATTTAACTCAGATAATCATTATATCTACTACTGTGGGCAAGAATATCTTAGATGAAATGGAGTAGCCATCATAGTCAACAAAAGAGTCCAAAATGCAGTTATTGGGTGCAGTCTCAAAAAGGACAGAATGATCTCTGTTCATTTCCAAAGCAAACCATTCTTATCACAGTAATCCAAGTCTATGCCCCGACCAGTACCACTGAAGAAGCTGAAGTTGAATGGTTCTATGAAGACCTACAAGACCTTCTACAACTAACACCCAAAAAAGATGTCCTCTTCATTATAGGGGATTGAAAAGCAAAAGTAGGAAGTCAAGAGATACCTGGAGTAACAGGCAAGTATGGCCTTGGAGTACAAAAAGCAGCAGGTCAAAGGCCAACAGAGTTTTGCCAAGAGAGCACACTGGTCATAGCAAAAACTGATGCTTTTGAACTGTGGTGTTGGAGAAGATGCTCGAGAGTAACTTGGACTGCAAGATCAAACCAGTCGATCCTAAAGGAAATCAGCCCTGAATATTCACTGGAAGAGCTGATGCTGAAGCTGAAACTCCAATACTTTGGCCACCTGATGTGAAGAACTGACTTACTGGAAAAGACCCTTATGCTGGGAAATATTGAAGGAAGGAGGAGAAGGAGATGACAGAGGATTAAATGGTTGAATGGCGTCACCAACTCGATGGACATGAGTTTGATCCATCTCCAAGAGTTGGTGATGGACAGGGAAGCCTGGTGTGCTGCAAGGCAAGGGTTCACAAAGTCGGACATGACTGAGTGACTGAACTGAACTGAAAAAAAAAAAACTGAAATGAAAACTAAAACTCACAGAGAACAAATGGGTAGGTTGCCTGAGGGGAGGAGAGTGGGGCAGGAAGGGATGAAATAGGTGAAGGGGATTATGGGGATTAAATCTTTAGTTATAAAATAAATAAGCCATGGGAGTCTCATATATAGATAGTATGAAGAATTTGACCAATAATACTGTAGTAACTTTGTATGGGGACAGATGGTTACTAGATTCATCAGTTCAGTTCAGCTGAGTCGGTCAGTCGTGCCTGACTCTTTGCGACCCCATGAATCGCAGCATGCCAGGTCTTCCTGTCCATCACCATCTCCTGGAGTTCATTCAAACTCACGTCCATTGAGTCGGTGATGCCATCCAGCCATCTCATCCTCGGTCGTCCCCTTCTCCTCCTGCCCCCAATCCCTCCCAGCATCAGAGTCTTTTCCAGTGAGTCAACTCTTCGTATGAGGTGGCCAAAGTACTGGAGTTTCAGCTTTAGCATCATTCTTCGAAAGAAATCCCAGGGCTGATCTCCTTTAGAATGGACTGGTTGGATCTCCTTGCAGTCTAAGGGACTCTCAAGAGTCTTCTCCAACACCACAGTTCAAAACCATCAATTCTTCGGCGCTCAGATTTCCTCACAGTCCAACTTTCACATCCATACATGACCACTGGAAAAACTATAGCCTTAGCTAGATGGACCTAAGTCGGCAAAGTAATATCTCTGCTTTTGAATATGCTGTCTAGGTTGGTCATAACTTTTCTTCCAAGGAGTAAGCATCTTTTAATTTTGTGGCTGCAATCACCATCTACAGTGATTTTGGAGCCCCCCAAAATAAAGTCTGACACTGTTTCTACTGTGTCCCCATCTATTTCCCGTGAAGTGATGGGACGGGATGTCATGATCTTCGTTTTCTGAATGTTGAGCTTTAAGCCAGCTTTTTCACTCTCCACTTTCCCTTTCATCAAGAGACTTTTTAGTTCCTCTTCACTTTCTGCCATAAGGGTGGTGTCATCTGCATGTCTGAGGTTATTGATATTTCTCCCGGCAATCTTGATTTCAGCTTGTGATTCTTCCAGTCCAGCATTTCTCATGATGTACTCTGCATATAAGTTAAATAAGCAGGATGACAAAATACAGCCTTGATGTACTCCTTTTCCTATTTGGAACCAGTCCATGTCCAGTTCTAACTGTTGCTTCCTGACCTGGATATAGGTTTCTCAAGAGACCAGTCAGGTGGTCTGGTATTCCCATCTCTTTCAGAATTTTCCATAGTTTATTGTGTTCCACACAATGAAAGGCATAGTGATTATTTCATAAGGTATGCAAATATAAAATCACTATGTAGCACATTTGAAACTAAAATCATATTGTCCATCAACTACATCTCATTTTCTTAAACAAAGTGGATATTATAGGATACAAATCAGTAGCCAGATAAAGAGATTCATAGGGCAAAGTATAAGGAAGATCCATAGAGTTTCCATGCCCACTCCAATCAGACATGCCACTCTCCCCAATCTCCAAGTGCTCACCAACCCAGAAGCTCTCTGAACTCTTTTCTAGGGTTTTGTGTAGGTTTCATTACTTTGTCACAGTTGATTAAATCATTGATTTTTGACAATTGATTCAACTTCTAGCCCCTCTCTCCTGCCCAGAGGTCAGGTGTTTGGAAGGAAGTCCCAACACGCTAATCATATGGTTGATTCTCCTGGGAATGAACCCCCACCTTTGCATAAGACCCAAATGTCACCGTCCCTGAAACAGTTTCAGGAACTGAGCACAAAAGACCAAATATTATCCCAGGGGTCTTGTCCCTCAGAAGATTCCAAGGGTTTGGAGATGAAAGCCAGGAACTATGGGGTAAGAAAAAATGTATATAGGAAATAAAGATTTGATCATTCAGGTCACCAAATATATATTTTTCCTATAAATTACAGTATTGTACATGCAAGGTAGACTATGACAAATCATGTGTGCCCTATTTTTTCCGCCAGCACCTGACGATTGGGTTCCTTTCTGGGTGACAGTTTCAGAAAGACTGGACCTGTTCTTCAGAGCTCCCTCTTAGCTGTGAGTCACTTTCTGCTCTATTTTCTCAGGTTGATTAGTCCTAAATGTGAGAAAAACAGTTTTATTACAAGGGGCAAGGTTTATGAGGAAGGCTAGGTTGTATTATCCAAATAGATGCATTCAGCTTTGTTTCATCTAAAAGTACTTGGATCCTTTCCATTCTCCACACATCAGTATACTCCTCCAAACGTGGCTTCATCCCACCCAAACATGTGTTTCCTTGTAGAGAGAACAAAAGAAAGTTAGATCATTTAATTTTAAAACAAAAAAGTTATCTCATCTTCCATTCTTAGAGTCACATCAGGGAACCAGGAAGACGACAGTGATGTATTTACTTTGGGCCCATAATTTAAGGTGGTGCCAAAAAGCTCAGTAATCAAGATAAATTTTTGACACAATATTTTAAAAAATAAAAATTAATGTAAATCAACCTAGATTTGTTTTAAATATCAAAGATTTAAATAAAGACAGTATGATTGATAATTTTCCTCTTGCCTAAGGCTCTAATAACATCTTTCAGGGCACTATTTCTAATATTATCTGAACCTACCAAACCAGAGTTTCTGGGAGTGAGCACCAGGGATTTGTATTTTATTAAGCTTCCAGTGTGATTTGTATGCACACTAATTTGTGGAGTACAGGAAAGATGTTCTGGTGATCTCTGAAGTTACATTTTGGTAACATTCCAATGATATAGTCATTGGTTATATGAAAGTGCTGGGGGCCAGCGTGAGAAACTCTGCCCATGGCAAAGGTCATGAGGAAGGAAGCTTGGCATACGCAAAGGCGTGATCAAGCCTCAGGAAACCCCCTGTTCCCGAGCATCTACCCCCAAAACCAGAGTATTTTACGAGGAGCTGTCCCCCATAACCATTTCTCTCAGAGGAGTTAACTTGCAGCCCCAGTTAATAAAAATCCCTGGGCGTGACAAGAGTGTTTCAACTTATGAACTCTGAAGGTTCTCTGGCCTGCCTGATCAGGTTCGTCCAGCCGCATGTGATTGTTTACAGCCTCCCAACTGTGAGAGGCATGGGATGCTTTAAAACTTTCTAAATACAGACTCTTTTGAGAAGTTAGAAGACCGTTAATATAGTATTAGTGGGTTGACTAGGAATTATATTGGTGAAGGGTTTTTTCATTTGTTGTGACAATAATTACTGCTAATTCCCTGCCCTGGGTGTGACAAGGGTGTCTCAGGTCAAAACCTCTCTGCTGATAGACTAGTTTGTGTGACAACCTCTCAACCATAAACAGCACAGAAAGTTTGGAGTATTAGCATAGGGCTTTTTTCATTGTTGAGTCAATGATTGCCACCAGGCCTCCATATCCTTAGGCACCTGGGAATATATTAATCAATGTATTTACAATATAGAAAAGGAAATATAGTAGTTTTTGATGTTAGCAATACTAGACTTTTTGAGTTAATGAATTTTCTTTTTTGTTATAGACCACTGTACTTTGTTATAAATCACTGTGTCCTTGCTATGCAAAAATGTAACTTTATCACTATCTTAAGACTAAATAGATCTTAAGGGAAACATTGGTGAAGGGTTTTCATTTGTGGGACTGATGTTTGCTGCTAAATCTCCATATTCCCTGCCCTTATAATGAATATAACTAGCATATAGGAGAAATAAGTATTAAGATTTAAGATTAATCATGTTAAACCTTAGGCTAAGTAAATTCCTTTCCTAGTTGTAACTCACTGCACCCTCACCCAATAGGAATGCAACTTTATTTGGAGGGTGGCACCTGATTTTAAAAAAAATCACCCCTGGAAAAATAAGTTTTCTGGTTAACTGACTGGTATCAGAAAGGGCCATAAAATGTCAGCAGACCTCATGGCCAGAAGATGATGTAAAAAACCATAAGACCTTTGTATAATTTTATATGAAGCACCTGATTGTGACAAGGGTCAGGTCTGCTGACCCCCGCGTGACTCTGTATTCATCCCTATGTATAACAAAAGGCATATAAACAAACCTGAAAAATAAAGAAATCGGATCAGTTTCTGGAAAGACTGATTCCCCCGTGTCGTTTCTTTCTTGCTCCCCGCTTTCTTGGCTGAATTCCCATCTGAAATGTAGGTACTCACCAAACCTACTAATTCTGCCTGGGCTTCTGAGATCGGACCAGGGAGGCCTCAGTGCCTCCTCTCCTTCGGGAGAATGGAAAGATGCCTGTGGCCTACATAGGTGGTGATTGGTATTCCATGTAAACCAGTTATTCAGCCTCTTTTTCTCCACTAATTTTCCTACTACCCTATCCATTTCTAATCTCTCTCTTTATCTGTAATTAAATAAGTTTTTTCCAGGATGCCTACTCTGTCCCCACCTTCAAATCACCCTGGATCCACCGGGGCTGGACCCCGGCATGAAAGGATATTTTTCTAAATATTATACAATAAAATAGTTATTTTAAACCAAGGGTTAACAGACAAACACACCCAAAACCCACAAAATAATCAGTTCAGGAGTGAAGAACTTTTACTATAAACACATTTTATATTAAATTTTGCCTTAAAGCAGCTAACATTTTAACAAGGTTCTGATACAAAAATTTGCCTTTGGTGGCCACTGTACAGCAGCATCTTCAGCACGGGTTCCTAAAAGAGCCCCTGCCACTGAAACATGTGCTTGGAGGACTGGGAAGGGAGAGGACCCTGAAGTCAATGGTTGCTTCAAAGGCATCTCAATCTTGTTCTCTCTTTCTCCTTTGTATTGCAAATAGAGAAGGCATTTCCAGTAATAAAGAGCATTTCTCTCTGTTAAAAAAAAAAAAAACCTTTATATTGACTGTTCATCAGTCAATACTGTATGACCAACAGTCCACAAGGCACTGAGAGCCAAATAATAGAATTGTGAAGATGTAGCAAGCCATTTTCCAGGACTCCAAAATCACTGCTGATGGTGACTGCAGCCATGAAATTAAATGACACTTACTCATTGGAAGAAAAGCTATGACAAACTTAGACAGCATATTAAAAAGCAGAAACATTACTTTGTCAATAAAGGTCCATATAGTCAAAGTTATGGTTTTTCCAGTAGTCATGCGTGGATGTGAGAGGTGGACCATAAAGAAGGCTGAGCACTGAAGAATTGATGCTTTTGAGCTTTGATGCTGTGGAAGACTCTCAAGAGTCCCTTGGACTGCAAGGAGATCAAACCAGTCAATCCTAAAGGAAATCAATCCTGAATATTCTTTAAAAAGACTGATGCTGAAGCTCTAATACTTTGGCCACCTGATGTGAAGAGCCAACTCACTGGAAGACCCTGATGCTGGGAAAAGTTGAAGGCAGGAGGAAAAGGGGATGACAGAGGATGAGATGGTTGGATGGCATCACAAACTCAATGAACATAACATCTTTTCACTGGGAAATGGTGGAGGACAGGGAAGCCTGGTGTGCTGCACTCCATGGAGTCACAAAGAGTTGGACACACTGAGTGAATAAACAAGTCAGAGAGTTCAAACACAGCAATCCACTTAGGACTAACCAATACACCTACTGATGGATCTCAACTCCAACTAGACTCTTACTATCAAAGGTCAACTTAGTGCTTTTAAAGCCTTTTATCTACCAAGGATCTTGAATTTTTTTTCTTATAAGAACTTGTACATTGTCATGGATTCTATGTTACACCACCCAGAGCTCCTTTCATGAACTGAAGAGTTAATTTCCCCAAGTTCTTGGGAATTTATTGTCTGACATCATTCAGCTGTCAATTACTTTGAGAACTGTCACTATAGAAAAGAGTCATTTCAACCCACAATCATTCTCCTTGCTGGGAACCCCTGCCTCCAACAACTGGCTAACACAAAGTAAAAGCCTGGCTTCCTCACACTAATTCAGGACAACTCCAAAAGGCCATCCAACTTCAGAATTCATAGCATGGTCAGCTGAGGCCTTCTCCATCTTCCCAAGGCTGTTGATTTCTCCTCCCCTTCCTGTTTTTATCCTGAGAGCACTCCCTAATAAATTTCATATATGCAAATCTCCACCAGGAAGTTTACTTTACAATGAGCCCAACCTGAAACTTCCTCACACTGAATCAATTAGAGCTTGAACACTTTACATATGATAAAAGAAGTACCACAAGGGGAAAAAAGTGATTTATCCAGTAAGTTCTGCTAATCATTGACATTAACATGATTGACATATCATTGGGATGTCAATAAAGACATCCCAGTATTTTTTTCAAGTCTCATTTTCATGCATCCATATGTTTATGCCAGATGAATTTTTAGGTCTTTACAAGGCCATATTAATTTAAGTTTCAGGAGACCAAAGAAAATTCTAAAATGGGGTCCATCTGAATTTAGAACATCTTTCAGACTCAACTGCACGGTGTTCAGAATTACATTTTTGATCTCTATTTATAATTTTGATGAACAAAGTAGAAGTAAGGATGATGACTGAAATAGAGTAGAAAGAAAAGCCATTCATTTACTCCAACTTGACTTAAGTTTGAGTTGAGATGTATTCAATTCAAGCAGCCCTTTTCTGGCTCTTTCTATACAAAGCTGTTGTTCCCGTTCTTACTTGGAAGGCTAAAAGGAGCCCAGAGAAGGTGACACAGTGAAAGTAGGGTCTGGGTGAGAGATAGGTTGTCCAACCTAGCACAAGATGGCACAGGTAAGTTAAAGAACCAGAGCCATTATCAGAAAGCATGAAGGCTATAGTCAGAATAGTGCCAGGTAACAGTCAAAGGAGATGTGGGTTCCATCCCTGGGTTGAGAAGATCCCCTGAAAGAGGAAATGGCAACTTTCCGCAGTATTTTTGCCTGGAGAATTCCATGGACAGAGGAGCATGGCAGGCTACCGTCCATAGCGTCACAAAGAGTCAGACAAAACTGAAAGACTGAGCAAGCATGCACACAGCAATCAAAGGGTGAGACAAGGAAGAAGACAAAAGAACAAAGAACTAGCTGATTCTTGAGAAACACTGTGAAGAATCAAGTATCTGGCACAATTGAAGGCACATTGTTCAGAACTAAGCATGTGGTCAGCAGGTGCTGGAACTTCCTTTCTCATGTTGCCCAGAATATGTAGCAGGAATCCATGTGGCAACTTTGTCTCTGCCCACCTGGGCAACCTTTCAATTTTCATCTCCTTTTCTCTGCATGTATCTCCTCAATATCTCATGAATTAAAAATGACAGTAGGGACAGGTGGAGAATTCGATGGTAAAGAGAGGGTCACAAATTCCCTTAAATGCCAAACCCTAACCATACATGCATTCATTCTCCACACATATTCCTCCACACCAGAAGAGGCAACAGCTCTCCCACCCGCCACATTCTACAGCAGCCTATGATCACATAACAACAGAGGTCTCCCCAGTGCACTATACCAGAGAATGAAGTGTTCTCTCCGCTGATGGGGTGGGAGCATCCTGACAGGCAGCTCTGCACCAATATCCTATTTTAGCCTGTATGGGGCCGACAGGTTGGGAAAAAAAATCTAAATTCCCTCAGCATCCCTGATTAGATCACTGCTGTAGAAGCAAGGCTGTGACTCACCCAGACTATATAACTCCCGGTCAGAGTTGGTGACTAATAACAGAACTCTAGGTCAGTTTGTTGTTGTTTTTAAACTGTCAGGTTAGAAAAGGTACTTCTAATCCTAATTTTGGGATACCTCAGATGAGCCCCAAATATCTTAAAGTGTGACTAAAAATTCTCAAAACAAGTTGCTCTTACTTTTCTTCAACTTAAAAATAGGCTACATGAGAGTTTTAGGGAAGAAAGCCATCTTTGGCCTGGAGAATATACCCAAAATATGCTGGTATCTGCAGTTCTTTCCATATTTCTCTCCCTATAATTCTAGATTACCAAAAATATTAGGAATCACTAACCTAAGGCTTCCAAAGTTGAGGTGTAATCCTTTCCCAAGTGACAGCCACAAAGCAAATGTATCACACCCCACCTAAAGAAAGGGTAAAGATAGGGCAGAAAAGAAATATCTAGCCATGTTCTGTATGACCCTGAGCAACAGCTCTCCCCTGTCTGGGCCTCAGTATTTTAACTTAAATCCAGAAGACCATGACTGATCTGACCAGACACAGGTTAAATCCCTCCCCAAGCTACCTGAAGACTGGCTCCTCCCAGTTCCTCCTTCCCTTTCAAACCCTAGGTTAAATAGCTTCCCCTCTAATGGCTTTGCCCTGGAAGCAGCACGTCCAAACTCTAGCCTGAAGCAGCTCTCCCCAAGATGAGAAATGCTGCCCTCCTCATGGCCAGGGCAACAATCCTTCGCCTCAGCCTGTCGCTTCTGCTTTCCTTCCTGCCAGACCTGGACCGAGGTGTGACAGCCAAGGAACTGAGGTTTGTGACATTGGTGAGTAGATTTCTCTCATTGCTTTTCCTTTAAACCCGTTTGCTACCAACAGGCTCTGAAAACCAAGTGTCAGTTTCATTTTTACCCTGGTATAGTCTCCCAGAGACCCAACTCAGAAAGTGAATAAGCAAGTTTTGCAAGTTCCTTGTAAACAAGAATGAATGTGTCCTAACAAAAGTGTGTTTGGTTTGGCTATTTTTTACTTTGCCATTGTTATTTACCTAGTCACTTAACTTTACAACTGCCTTTAAATGTTTTCCTCTTGATAGCCACACAAGACCAGGAGGTGCCTCCTTTAGGTCTGTTTAGCACCAGTAGCTAGACTGGTTTCATTTAGTTTAATGATTATTTGTTGGCAAGCCAAAATACTGTCATTTTCTCAATTTAATAACCCCTTCCCTTTTTTGTTTATCAGGAAACTAGAAAACATATTTATAAGCAGTCATTGAAACATAAAAGTAAAACCCAAGAATTGTAGGATGACTTCCTGAAACAGATATGGTTGATCATTAAAATCATGTGTTTTCCTCACACATGTGACATGTTAGGAAGCGTGACAAATTAGGAAAGGGGGGTGGGGAGGCTAATGGATGTTGTCAAGGAAAGAAGATATACTGTTGGCATCGTTTTAAAAAGTAGATAGGGAGAGAGTTTGTGAAGTTAAGGGGAATAACCACTTTACTAATAGTCCTGAAATTGATTCTTTTATATCTCTTGGTTTCTATCTTGATCTTTGATTGTCTCTGTTTTTCTATTTCTCTTTTTCCTGTTTCTCTCACTGTCTCTCTGCCTCTGACCCTCTCCATGTATTTTATGGGCTCTCTCCATCTTTTTTTTCTTTATCACATCTTTTCATTTGAAACAGTAGAATTATGCTGATAAGTACATTTTCTTCCTGAAAGAATATCCAAAACTTTATACTTTCAAGGGAGTTCACCTTTTACTTAAAAATTAAACATGAAATTATTATTTTCTTCAGCTTGCTATACTCAAAATTTCTTTCTTTCCCTTCTATAGAAAAAATTTCATAACAACATGTTTTTGCAAATCATGATTCTTCATCCAGTAAATCTTTACTAGGTCATGAGTCAACAATGAGTGAGAGAGAACCAAAGGAACATATCATCAATTTATTTACAAAAGATTCACCAGTGTTCACAGAATTCAGGCATCTGTGTTGGAAAAGAAAGTCTTTATAACATGGAAATCCATGTGAGTTAGACTTTTACTTATATCTGCAGAAATTGCACTGTCAACACTGTGACAAGCTGGTGGAGGGGTAATCTTCGAGATATTACAGTGAACTCGCACCTAACTACATCTGGTCCATTTCTCTCCTCCATGTTTTACAACAGCCCAGGCTTGCTTCCCTGGCTGCCAAACTGCTGTAGGTTTCCTTTCTCCCTCTCCATTCTTGGTTAACACGTGCTCAGGAACTACAAGTTAATTCTTCCTTAAGAAAAAGCTTACAAAGTTAGCTCTCTTGGAACTAAAAGATTTAACAATTACTATACAAGACTAATGTTAACAATTTTTCCTACCACAGCTTTCTTCCATTAATGGTAGATTGAGGCAACAATACATTTTTCTTTGCCATGAAACTATATCTAAAGACTTAAGCCAGAAGATATCACTATGTTCTTTTTACTGATTATAGAATATATCTGACTATAAATGGTTCAATTATATACCCAGGAAATTCCCTAAAAATGATTAGGAGAACCAGAGTGAAAGAAAGATTGTTGTTGCTGTATAGTCACTAAGTCCAATTCTTTTGCAATCCCATGTAGCCCACCAGGGTCCTCTGTCCATGGCAAGAATACTGGAGTGGGTTGCCATTTCTCTCCCCAGGGGATCATCCTGACCCCGGATCAAACCCACATCTCCTGCATTTCAGACGGATTCTTTACCACTGAGCCACTGGGCAACAGTTCCCAGATTTAGCAAACAAAAATCTTAATGAGATTTTCAATATGAATTATGTTACATTGTCCTCCCAGCAACCCTACAAAATAGGGTTACCATAAAACACAGGATGCCCAGTTAAATTTGTATTTCAGATAAACAGCAAATAGTTTTTTAATATACATATGTTTACTTGCAATATTGGGGCATCCTACATTTTTGTTTGCTAAATCTGGGAACTGTTCTATGAGGTTTTTGTAAAAACCTTATTAACCCTGTTTTCTAGTTGAAGGAATTGAGACACAAAGAGATTAAGCAACTAGCTCACGGTCACACAGCTAAGCTTTGAACCCACGCTGTATGATTTCAGAAATCTGCCCTTAATCAATCACTAGGCATTTTCTGTTCCTGCCATATGTGTCTAACCCAGCACATGGAGCTGAGGCCTCCCCATCAAGGTCTGTGTGTTGGCTTCACACATATTCAGCAGTGGTTTTCCACTGCAATCCAAGAAAAATAAATCTTCCTCAATTCTGGAAAACTGTTCTTGGCAGAAATAGCAGGAAACTGTCCAGGTCTTGTTCTTTCATGAACAGAGTCACCATGTGCCTTTTGAAACAGGTTCACCAGTGTGTATCTAGTGGAATGCTAGTTTGACAAGATGTTAACAGGTTTTGCCTGATTTTAAAAAATAGGTTGCTATAGTCAAATCAGTCTGGGGAAGAAAATGTGAATTAAACTGTGTTTAAAAGTCTCTTAAATGTGGGACTTTGCAGAGTCTTTGCTGCTAAGCTGCTAAGTCACTTCAGTCGTGTCCTACTCTGTGCAACCCCATAGACGGCAGCCCACCAGGCTCCCATGTCCCTGGGATTCTCCAGGCAAGAACACTGGAGTGGGTTGCCATTTCCTTCTCCAGTTCTAATATAATGTCCTTAAAGGTTCTACTTGACCTTTCATCATTTTTCACCAAGGAGAATTGAAGATATTAGATAGTTATCATGTTCGCTGGAACGTTAAGCTAACAGGTTACTGTGTTTGCACTCAATTTCCACCACCTGTGAATTCTAATGTATTTTGTCTTGTGGGAGACATACATCTGTGTGTAAGTACACTTGAGGGCTTCCCAGGTGGCATTAGTGGTAAAGAACCCTCCTGCCAATGAAAGAGACATAAGAGACATGGGTTCGATCTCTGGGTGAGGAAGATCCCCTGGAGGAGGGCATGGCAGTATTCTTGCCTGGAGAATCCCATGGACAGAGGAGACTGGCAGGCCACGGTCCATAGGGTTGTAAAGAGGTGGACATGACTGAAACGACTTAGCACACACAGCTTGAGGAGGGGAGAAGCTAGAGAGGAGAATAGCCAGGGGATACTACCAAAGGTCAGAAAGAGCACAATGAGAATCCAGTTAGATCAGAAAGCAATAGAATTGGAGGAAAAAATATCAATTTGTTTTAAAATTGTGAAGGCAGAAGAATTTCTATAGGTTGACTGCATATATTAAGAAAGAGAAAGAAGTCAAAATAACCCTGTTTTCTAATTTTTTTTGTTGAGAAAATGATGACATCATGGAGACAGGATACATGAAAGGCATTAAATATTTGAAGTTATTGAAAAGAAATATGAGAGGGAATTCCCTGGCAGTCCAGTAGATGGCACTCAGCATTTTCATTGCCAAGGTCCCAGCATTCAGTCCCTGGTTGGGATAGATCCTGCAAGTTGCATGACCCAGCAAAAAAAGAATAAAGGGATGTAAATATCAAAGAAATTTACAGTATTGTATATTACACAATCCCATACAATGTACTGGTTAAAACTGCAGGCTCATGAATCAGATCACTGGGGTGTGAATGCCAGCTCAATCTCTTCCAAGCTGTAGGACTTCAGATGAGTAACGTAACCGACCTGTGTCTTATTTTCATCAACAGTAAAATTAAGGTAATAATATTTCATGGAGATATTGTGAGGCTTGAGTTAATATACAAAAGTACTTAGAAGCCAGTCTGGTAAATGCCTTAAAGTTTGCAACTACTACATTGTATCGACTATATATATATACTCTATATATACTCACTCAATTACCTCATGTGTGTGTTTTGTTTTTTTAAAACAGTAAACTGAAGGCTGCTTCAGTTTGTTTACATGAGCTTCTCTCATTTTTAAAAAAATAATGTTCATAAAACCAGTTGATTAAAATGTCCATTTTTTTTCTGTGTATTTTTTTTATTCTCAAATGATGAAGTATTTACATGTCCTTTTGCTTTTAAATTTGATCCATTTTCTTCCCAGATTTAGTCCCTGGCCCAATAAAAACTGGAAAAAGTATATATTTAAAACATGATAAGTTAAACAGATTTTACTCATTTCAATCATTGTTTGACTTACTAATCTGTTGATCTGCAGGTCTTTTTCTTCTTAACTTTTGGTACACACACAGTTCCTTCTTAACTTCTTGCTAGAATGGATTACAATTGCCCTTTTATCTGCTTTCATCTTCACTGCCCATGTTTGAACAGTACCTTTGATCACAGGCAGGAGCTTCACAAGGCTTGTAAACCTCCTTCTCACTTCTCTTAAAGTATAAATTACAGCTACAGCTCCCAAATTATAAGCATCCACTAGATGCCAGTTTCCTTGCACTTTGTATTTTGAATCCCCCAGATGATCCAGTAAGGCCTGTGATATCATCTTGGTATTACACAGCAGAAATGGGGAGGATCTGGGGCCTCTCTGTGGTATACTGGGTGCTGCAAAGGTCAGGTGGCATATCTCCTATTTGGGGGTTGGCTTATGAAAGACATATGTACCAGATAAAACTCTCTCTTGGAAAACAAAAACCAGGGCTCCAGCCTCAATTCACAGACAGCCCTCTGATCTCTTTCCCCTGTGCTGTGGCCCCCTAATCGCCAGGGCTGAAAAGCCATCCAGGGAACCTGTAGGTCCTTCAGAGTCATTTTCTGTACAGATCACTCTGAACTGAGGGTTGGTACTGGGACAAGTAAGAAGCCATTTCAGTTTACTTACATGAGCTTCTCTCACTTTTATGCCCATGTATTTAGCAAATTTTCAGGGTAATGAACTGATCAGGGGCATTATATTGGGCTCAAGTCATTTCAGCCAGCCAGGTTGCCACCATGGGCTTTTGAAAGCTTTCAACATGTCCTAAACCCAAAGGAAGAATTAGTTATTCATCACAGTTAGGAAAATAAAAGTGGGGAAGAGATGATTAGAAATTAATAGAAATGTTTTTTGAAGGAGGACTGTTTCCCTTTGCTCAATAGATAGTTCTCATTTGCCCTAATATGCTGCCTGCTGTTGCCAGCAGGAAAGGAAATATAGTGGATAACTAAGTTAAAGCCTGAATAATGTAACAACAATAACCAACATAATAGCAACAGATACAATAACAAATCTAATGTACTAAATATATCCTATATGTTCAGTACTATGATGATAGCTTTGCATGCATTACACATTTAATTTTCGTGATCCTCCTATATGGGAAGTAACGATCTCATTTTACAGAGAGGGAAATCGAGATATGAAAAAGTTTAAGTTAAATCATTTTCCCTGGGTCACCTGGCTAGGTGCTGACGAAGCAGGGGTTTGGATCCAGGTCTAACCAACTCAAGCCCAGAGCTTTTCTGAGATGTCATGCAGTTCCACTCAGTTTAACATACAGTTTCATCCCTCCTCTCTCCTGCAGGCTCAGTATCCTCCTGGGCCCTAAATACATCCCATTAGCATGCCAGGCCTTTCAGCCTTCCTCATGGGGAGTGCAGGGTGCATTCCCACCCTGAGTTCCTTAAGAAGCAGTTGGCTTCGCTTCTAACCTCTGAAGCGTCATTCATGTACTCAACTCATTCCTTTCTACCCAAAGTCTTTCACTTTTTAATTCTCTTTACCAAAGGAATTGTTTCTCAGTTCCTAAAAGAAGAAAATTAAATAAACTTTTTCTTCATGGCAAGGTTTGTGCATCAAGAAATGTACATACCTAACAAAATAGGAAGTGGAGTTTAATGCCACAAGCCAAGTTCTCTTAGCAACCAAGTGAATGTGCCGGGAGATGCAGAAGCTGGACATTCCCAGAAGATAGAACATGAAGGCCCTGAAGCTGGAACACACTTAATGTACTGGATAGAACAGCAGAGTCTCCTCTGGCTAAGCAAGCTTAGCAAAAATGTAAGGGAAGAGCATGGCCGTGGGGAGGACCACATCAGGTAGTGTCTAGTGAGCTGTTGACAGGACTTTGAATTTTATGCAAAGAGCAGTGGGAAGTGATATAATGTCTGAGTCAGTGGGAGTACATGAAACAAGACTGGCCACACATGAGCTGATCGTTGTTAGAGCAAGTGATGGATTCATAGTGGCTCATTATGAAAATCTCTATTTTTGTATATTTTTCTAATTTTCTGCAAAAAGAAAAAAAAGCGTGATAGAATGAGAGGACATTCAAGGATTCTAAAGCCATCAAGACACTATTCTGACTTACACTTTAGAACTCTTGACTGATGGCAGGGAAGGGGGACTAGACAAGATGTCCTCCAGTCATCAGGGTCTCCACATCATACACAGTGCACCAAATCTGGTCAACAGACTCAATGGAGCAGGATCAGTCACATCGGCACCAAATCATGGTTCTTTTTAAAAAGTTACCTTTGATTTAGTAGTAGTAGTGAAAGTTGCTCAGTTGTGTCCAACTTTTTGTGACCTCATGGACTACAGACCACGAGGCTCATCTGTCCATGGAATTCTCCAGGCAAGAATACTGGAATGGGGTGTCTTGCCCTTCTCCAGGGATCTTCCTTCTCCAGGGATCAAACCCAAGTCTCCTGCATTGCAGGCAGATTCTGTACCATTTGAGCTACTAGGGAATTCCCCTTTGATTTAAAAGGGTAAAGTAAATGTGATATAGTGGAGAAAACAATGGGCTAGCAATCATGGGAGGGAGACAAGAGATCTGGATGGCTTATTTCATCTCTTTAAGCTTTGCTTTTCTTATTTTTTCAGTGCCAATCTGTCCTCACAGAGTTGTAAGAATTAAAAGAGATGGCAGGGAAAAGAGTTGTACAAAACCATGGAAACGCAAACATAAGGGGTTGTTATTATCCTGGATGTCTTCCTTTTGTAATTTGCAAATTTGTGACTTGCAAATAGTCCTACTGCAGTACCAGGAGGTTCAGTACCAGTAGTACAGTAGTACCACTAGTCTTAGGCTTCTCAAGGATGTGACATACTGTGATTGCTGGACTGAGAACAGAAGATATAAATTTTGGCAGGGCAACTGCTAAGATTGCCCAGCCACAGACTTAAAAAAAAAAAAAAAAATGCCTGAGCATAGTCCAAAGCCTCCAGGTAAAGTGAAGAAACTCCAGAAGCTTGAGAACGCCACCTTCATGTGCTTGAGGGACAGGTATGCATGTGTGCACATACACACACACACACATATACATGTTGATTTCTAGCACTGGAGGTGGAAGATGGTTCATTAGGTGTTTCTGTGGAACACCCCTTCCAAGGAGTTCATAGCATGTGTGAGCCACTACCTCAGAAACCCTGAAAACCTACTGAAATGTCCAGGTGTGCTCAGTCATGTCCGACTCTGCAAACACATGGAGGCTGCCAGGCTCCTCTGTCCATGAAATTTTCCAGGCAAGAATACTGGAGTGGGTTGCCATTTCAGGAGATCTTCCCCATCCAAGGATTGAACCTCTGTCTCTTGCTTCTCATGCATTAGCTAGCATATTCTTTACCACCACACCATCTGGAAAGCCAGTGAAATGTAGGGGAGTACTATTATTCCTGACCTGTAAAACAGAGCAGGAAGGCTTACCCACGTCTTATGGTTTTGTTTCAGCTTTGCTCTTTAAGATACTCGTCTAAGGATACTACACTTGTTTTTCTCCCCAGGCCATTCTGTCACTTAGTTGCATATCCTCAGATTTATCTGTTAAATAATGTTTGAGGATGTTTCTTACATTAAGGTTTCGGTTTCCTCTGATGCAACACAACTCCCCCGCCACACACACACACACACACACACACACACACACACAATTTCCAATTTTAGTTCATAAAAAAGCAGCAGGTCCCAGATTTTCCACTGGTGGGAGGCTAAGAGGCATGTTAGAGCAGAGAGAAATGAGCCTCTTATGTGGGTTCAGAAGCAGGTGTTGGACTCACAAAACCTGTTTGTATTTCTGCTCAACCACTTACGCACCATGTGACCTTGTGCAGGTCATTTAACTAAGGTCAGTTTTCTGGTGTGTGAAATGAAGATAATGACAGTAATTGCTTTGTAGAATTGATGAGAGGATTAGATATATGAGAAGCACAGCTTTTAGGACAAAGTAACCACTCTCAAAGTGTTATTATGATTACAGGCTGGTAGGAAATGTTGTAAGTTATTTTGCTAAGGTGTCTCTCATCCAACTTCTCTTTGGTTCAGTGGCTCTCAGTTAGGGGTAGTTTTGGCCCCTGGGAGACATTTGGCAATGTCACAACTGGGGAATGCTATTCTAGTGGGCGAAGGCCAGGGACATTGCTAAACATCCCTACTGTGCACAGAACAGTCCTCCACAGCCAAAATGCCGACTGCGCTAAGGATGAGAAACTCTAGAAACTAAACAATGTGGAGTTTATAATCCACTGAAACCATATAGTAATTTTGTTATTCAGATCTGGGAAAGTCTTAGTCGCTTAGTCATATCCTACTCTCTGCGACCCCGTGGACTATAGCCTGCCAGGATCCTCTGTCCATAGACTTCTCCATACCTACTTGAGTGGCATGCCTTTTCCTTCTCCAGGGGATCTTCCCCACCCAGGTCTCCTACATTGCAGATTCTTTACAGTCTGAACCACCAAGGAAGGCTTCAAGTACTTTGCACAATTACCTGCGATCTAAAAAGTGTAAAATGTGTTTTGATTATGGAAAGAGAAGCACTAATGATTAGCCTCAACAATTTCTGATCATATCAAGTCACTCCTAGTGACTAATAACTGTAGATGCCCATCAGAGAGTACACAGATAAGTGACCATTCATGACAATAATTCCTTACCTGACCAAAATAGTTTCTTAAGATCCACCACACCATCATCCCTCTGTTTGCCATAGCCTGTTCTACTGAGATTTCAATTTCTTACCAGTTTAGATGGCCAAAAGATAAGTTTTCTTCAAACACCAGAGACACAACCCAGGTCTTAGAAGCCTCCCTCCTTTTCCTTTTCCTGGAATCCCATGTCAAAGATGACTAAAGTCTGAGACTGTTCCTTACACTGTGTCTGCTGAACTATTTTACAAGATTTCAAAAGAACAGCCTCTTGGCTTTCTTTTCAGTGGAGCACGTTAGCCAAGTAGTAGGCGTGACCAGTGCAGGAAGTCTCAGAGAATACAAGGTGTTAGGCAGCCCTCCTCTGTATTAAACATGTTTGCTGACACCAGTGCAGACTTCATCTTGTATTTCTTGAGTTTTTCTTTTCTTATCTTTTGCTTATAAAATAGCTTTGTGTTTGGTTTGATATGCTATATATAAAGCATATTAAAATCAAAGTACCAAGGTTTCAACCCCGGTTCATTTCCTAGGATGGGAAGGGATAGGTTACTCACTACTGTATTCTTGGGCTTCCCCTGTGGCTCAGCTGGTAAAGAATCCACCTGCAATGTGGGAGGCTGGGTTTGATCCCTGGGTTGGGAAGATCCTTTGGAGAAGGGAAAGGCTACCCACTCCAATATTATGGCCTGGAGAATTCCATGGACTGTATAGTCCATGCGGTCACAAAGAGTCAGACACGACTGAGCAACTTTCACTCACCAAGGTTTCAAAAGTCCAGACTACCCTCCCCAAAGAGTAAAATGTGCAAAGAAGCACGATGACATGCACACAAATCCAGAAGCATGTTCTTAAAGTGTTGAGAAATAGCTTTTCTAATGTCACTGGCAAGTTCTTTATCCTCAACTTCCTCAGTTCAGTTCAGTCACTCAGTCATGTCTGACTCTTTGCAACCCCATGAATCGCAGCACACCAGGCCTCCCTGTCCATCACCAACTCCCAGAGTTCACTCAAACCCATGTCCATCAA
>SJYV01002138.1:0-23279 GCA_006410875.1 Neotragus pygmaeus
TATTGCTAAAGCCTGGCTTGGAGAATTTTGAGCATTTCTTTACTAGCGTGTGAGATGAGTGCAATTGTGCGGTCCTAGAGGCAAGAGTTATTAAAGGGTTGAAATTAACAATGTCTGACTGATTGGTTGTAGGGGCTAACTAACCACAGAGGGAGGAGTCTGGTATGACTCAGTTTCTTGCAGATTTCATGGTGGATTATGTTCTATTACCATTTTGGCATGGCAGAAGATGGGTTATCAATCACACAAGTTGTTTTCGATTTAGACTGTCACTTCTCTCCCATGGTATGGAGTGAGAAAAAAATTACATGGCATATATAGAAGAAAGTAAAATTTGGGACATTGCTTTTCATGTGTCTATCCCTACATTTAATTTCAGCATTTCTCTGTCTCAAAAGCTTGTTGTGAAATTTTCACTGTATACAATTTAATAACCTTCCATTTATGTAACCCTCTTTGTCTATATGAATCTTGAGATAACTGTGAGAGAGCTATACCTTTTAGAAAAATCAGAAAGTCACACCAAGAATGAACTATTTGAAATGGAGGGGGATGTCAGAAAGCAAAGTTAAGTTTTGTGAAATCTGTTGGATATGCAGTGATGGCAGATAATTTTAGTATCTAGTCAGATGTTGTACTTAAATGAGTAGAATCCATCCGTATTTACCAGATAAGATATGCATATGACCTCTGTGTGTCATTCTGCTGCTGAAAATTTGATTTAGATAATTTTACATAAAGGGTAAGACTCTAAATGAGCTTAAGTGGTTTTTCTGTGTGTCAATGGTAGCTACTAACGCAATGCATCTAGTCTGTTGATTTGCAAAAGGGATCTTCTTGTACCTAGACTAAGAAATAGAAACTGCTGACAGATGCCCTGTATTGCTAAAGCAAATTTATTGTACATTTCCATTGTACATTTCCTTTTATGAAAAAAAAACTAAGGTATAGAAATGGAACTAAAATATAGTTTATTGACTTTCTTCTACTACAGTTTAATGAGTATCCTGCCATATTTATATGTGTTTCATTGATTGAAAAAAAATGCACCACCTAAAAGTTGAGAATTATATTTTATTCAGGGGGACTTGCTGAGAACTTAAGCCTGGTAGGCAGCCTCTCAGATAGCTCTGAAGGACAGCTCTGAAGAAGTGAGGGAGGAGCTAGGATATATAGAAGGTCAAACAAGCAATTAAAAACCAGAGAGTCGTACATCAAAAGATTACTGCTAATTAAAGAAAACCAGACATGCCAAGTCAATAAATTTAGTGCTTTTCTTTAAATATGCATGGAACATGCAAGAATCTTGGCTCAAAGAAGTCATTTTCTTTATATGCACCTTAATTATCTGGGGCCAGTATCCTATTTTTCTCCATCCTGAGCCCTATAGGGATACACAGTTGGGGTTGCTGCAGTGGGTGACCGAAACATCCTTTTTTACTGTTATGGCCAGCGGCATTTTTTTAACCACAGTTTTTATAAATGCCTCCTCACTATTAATTTTGCTGTTTATTAAGTGTATTATTCAAATGATATGAGATAATAGAGATAAAAGGCCATTGAAAATATGTGAGTTGGTCTTGGTAGTCAAAAGTATTCCGGCTGTTCAGGCAGATGACCATATTTTGGGCCAAAATGCTTACCTGTTACAAAAAAAAGTTAGTGGTTGGTTTAGGTGAAGGCATAATTAAGGGAATAATAATTATGTATGGCATCTCTTAACCTTTTAACTCTTTTAATCATCCCAAGCACCTAGTAACCTTAGTTTAGCTTGATCAAAACAGTTGATTGAGGAACATTAAAAAAAAAAACAACCCTTTTTTTTCAGTGTCTGGTTAAAGTAGAGCTACCTCTGTATTCCTTGGAGAGGAGAGAAGGGGCTTTTTGTTAGAAGAGGAGCTATGGAAGACTTTCTTTTTTTTTTCTTTTTTCCCCAAACAACAGCTAATATCCCTCTGGCATGAATTTTAATGACTGCATATCAGTCTTTGAATGTTATCGGGAGCTCTGCCCTCAAGCCTATAAACAGCAGTTTGAAACCAGAAGGTTCTCTGAGACCTTTCCTCAAGACCAGCTGCAATTCTGCTGTGACCACTCATTGTTCTGGAAAAAGCAGCTTATTTAACCCATTTAGCCACCTTGTGGACTGTCCCTTTACAAAGCTGTTTCTGTCCTGCATGGGCAGGGACTCCAGGCCCAGCTGTGGGGCGGCTGATTTAATATAAGGATACTGAGCCCACATTCCCTAAAGACTAGCAGATTTCTATGCGGACTCTATTCTAACAGCGTGACCTCTGGCCTTTGACATGACAGCTAGAGTTCAGATCTGTTGACTCTGAGAGGACAGCTTAGGAAGAATGTTCTCAAAGGTTTATTGGTGAGAAATGTGGGTCTACAGGGCCTGTGCCTTGTCTGAATTTGTAATTAACATTTTAAAGCACCTGGAATTTAATAAGCACTGAATGTGGTGCTGAATTTTGTTTTGCTTAGTCTCAGTAATACTTTACCAGATATTTGTGTTATTTCTGGTCTACAGAGACAGAGACAGAGAGCCTGCGAGGATATAGGTGTCTGACAATTTAGGAAGACTGAAGCGACTTAGCAGCAGCAGCAGCAGCAGCAGCAGCAGCAGCAGCAGTGGGTTTTATCTCTGGCTGCATATTTGGTTTACCTTTAAAGCTTTTTTAAAATATATGTTCCTAGGTTTAGGACAGATAAGTTAGAATAGAATCTCTGGAGGTGCCATTTTAAAAATAAACAAAACACCTTCCCTGATTATTCTAATTTACAGCAAGTGTTGTGAAACTTTGTCCTAATTTGCCTGACACTCATCCCTTACCAAGTCTTCCCAGGCTGCACTAGTGGTAAAGAATCTGCCTGCCAATTCAGGATATGCTAGAGACATGGGTTAGATCACTGGGTCAGGAAGATTCCCCTAAAGGAGGAAATGATAACCCACTCTAGGATTCTTGCCTGGAGAATCCCATGGTCAGGTAGGCTACAGTCCATGGGGGTCACAAGGAGTTGGACATGACTAAGTGACTGATCATGAGTAGGAGCATCACTTATCAAATCCTGATCCTGCATCAGCCACATATGCTTGAGTTAGAAACTTGTTAGAAACCCAGACTATTAGGACTTTCACAACCTGTTGTATCAGAACCTGAATTTTTAAAAAATCCCTAGGGAACTTCCTATTTGTATCATTCTTGAAACTTTTCTATAAATCTAACATTCTTCTAAAATGAGAAGTGTTTATTAGGAAAAAAGAAAATCATGTTTGGGATACAAAGATCAAAACCTTCCCTCCAGTAGCTCAGTCCAGCAAGAGAGACACTTATTAAAAGGCAGTTTGCTAAGAGCTATAATGGAAGTAATGTAGAAAGTACTGTCACTTGATGGAAGGAAATGAGAACTGCTCTGTGGAGGAATTAAAGAGGAAATTTCCTGGCTCATCTTGTGAGTTGTGGGTGAGCAGGTTTCTCCCCACTACCTTCAACATTGGGTTGGTGTTTTCTGGGGGGCTATGGCTTTGACAGCTGGAACACAAGGCCTCTCACCACTGTGTCATGTGACCCACCGTGTCCTCTGCCTCTGGGGCAGTGAGCATCCCTGTTGTTGCCACATTTCTGAGGGTGAGTTCCATGAAAGGAAGGCTGCCAGCTTCCTTCGCCTTCATATCACCTGCTCTGGGGCACTGGATCCCAGGCCTCCTTTGGCTCAGGCAGAGCTCCAACCACCTCATAAGCACCTTTTCAGCCAGGGTCCCAAGGGTGTGGCTTCATTTATCTGGGTTGCAGAATGAAGATGAGGCAGAGGAGAGCCACAGCTGACTCTGATAATCTTGTTGCAACAGTAGAGAATATACTTTGTGAGATCAAGCCCTGATCCTTTGGAGTGGGAACACTGACTCCAAGACCCTAGACTACCAGAGAATTAACCCTAGGGAGTATCAATAGTGAGAACTCACACAAAGGAAACCTTTTGAATGCAAGAGGCATCACCTAACCACCTTAGCACTCTGTGTAGGATGCCTCATCTAAACAAAAACAAAGCAAAAATACAAACCCAATCAACAACAGATAGGGTTACCACCTCACTCAGCCTTCATCAGAGGGAAAACAAACAAACACTCGACACAAATCTCCCAAATCTTACACAAACCACAGGACCAACCTTAGAAGGGCAGAAACCAAAAGGAAGAAAGAATTCAACCATGACACCTGGGAAAAGGAGACCTCAAACACAATAAGTTAAAAAAAAAATACTGAAAAGGCAGAGAAATACTATACAAATGAAGGAACAAACTAGAAACACAGAAGTCTAAATAAACGAAGAGGAAATAAGAAAACTACCTGAAAAAGAATTCAGAATAATGATAGTAAAGATGATCAAAACCCTTGAAAACAATGTGGAGAAAAGGCAAGAATCAATTAACAAAGACCTGGAAGAATTAAAGAATAAACATACAGAGACAAAAAACACATTTATTGAAATTAAAAATATTCTAGAAGGAATCAATAACAGAATATCTGAAGCAGAAGAACTAATCAATGAGCTGGAAGATAAAATGTAAATAACTTCTAAAAAGCAGAATAAAGCAAAAAGAATGAAAGGAACTGAAGATAGACTCAGAGACCTCTGGGACAATATCAAATGCACCAACATTTGAATATAGGGGTCCCAGAAGAGGAAGAAAAAAATTTTGAAGAGACTATAGTTGACAGTTTCTTTTCAACACGGAAAAGGAAATAGTCAATCAAGTCCAAGAGGCATAAAGAGACCCATACAGGGTAAACCCAAGGAGAAACACACCAAGACACTTACTAATCACACAAACAAAGACTAAACACAAAGAAAGAATATTAAAAGCAACAAGGGAGAAGCAACAAGTAACATACAGTGGAAACCCCATATGTTTAACAGCTGATCTTTCAGCAGAAACTCTGCGGGCCAGAAGAGAATGGCAGGATATATTTAAAGTACTGAAAGGGAAAAATCTACAGCCAACATTACTGTACCAGCAAGGATCTCATTCAAAATTGATGGAGAAATAATAAGCTTTTCAGACAAGCGAAAGTTAAGAGAATTCAGTACCACCAAACCAGCTTTCAACAAATGTTAAAGGGACTTATGTAGTCCAGAAATACAAGAGAAGAAAAAAGATCTACAAAATCAACCCCAAACAATTAAGAAAATGGCAATAGGAAGATATATATCAATAATTACATTAAATGTAAATGGATTAAATGCTCCAACCAAAAGACAGATAGGCTGAATTGATACAAAAACAAGACCCATATATATGCTGTCTATAAGAAACCCACTTCAGCCCTAAAGGCACACATAGATATCTATGCACCGAACATTGGAACACCTCAATACATAAGACAAACATTAACAGACATGAAAGGAGAGATTGACAGTAACATAATAATAGTAGGAGACTTTAACTCCCCACTCACACCAATGGACAGATCGTCGAAACAGAAAATCAATAAGGAAACACAAGTCTTAAATGGTACATTAGATGAGATGGATCTCATTGACATCTTCAGGCCATCCCATCCAAATGCCAAAGAATACACCTTTTCTCAAATGCACGTGGAACATTCTCCAGGATAGACAACATCTTGGGTCACAAATCAAACCTCAGTAAATTTAAGAAAATTGAAATCGTATCAAGCATCTTCTCTGATAACAATGCTATGAGATTAGATATTGATTACAAGAATAAAATTGTAAGGAACACAAACACATGGAGATTAAACAACACATTTCTTAAATAACCAGGTTACTGAGGAAATCAAAAGGGAACTCAAAACATTTCTAGAAACAAATGACAATGAAAAAAACTCAAAACCTATGGGATGCAGCAAAACGGTTCTCAGAGGAAAGTTTATAGCAACACAGCCCTACCTAAAGAAACAACATCGAATAGGCAACCTAACTTTACATCTAAAACAACTGGAAAAAGAAGAAGAAGAAGAACAAAAAATCCCAAAATTAGTAGAAGATAAGAAATCATAAAGATCTGAGCAGAAATAAATGAAAAAGAAATGAAAGGAACAATAGTAAAGATTAATAAAACTAAAAGTGGGTTCTTTGAGAAAATAAAATTGACAAGCATTTAGCCAGACTCATCAAGAAAAAAGAGAGAAGAATCAAATCAACAAAATTAGAAATGAAAAAGGAGAGGTTACAACAGAAAATGCAGAAATACAAAGGATTATAACAGACTATTATGAACAACTATATGTCAATAAAATGGATAATCTGGAAGAAATGGACAGATTCTTAACCAGGAAGAAGTAGAAATTATGAACAACACAATTACAAGCACTGAAATTGAAGCTGTAGTCAAAAATCTCCCCCCAAAACAAAAAGCCAGGACCAGATGACTTCACAGCAGAATTCTATCAAACATTTAGAGAAGAGTAATTCTTATCCTTATAAAACTCTTTCAAAAAATTGCAGAAAAAGGAACACTTCCAAACTCATTCTACAAGGCCACCATTACCTTGATACCAAAACCAGACAAAGACAACGGGAGAAAAGAAAACTACAGGCCATTATCACTGATGACCATAGATGCAAAAACCCTCAACAAAATTTTAGCAAACAGAATTCAGCAACACATCAAAAAGCTAATACACCATGATCAAATCGGGTTTATTCCAGGAATGCAAGGATTCTTCAATATGTGCAAATCAATCAGTGTGATACACCATATTAAAAGATAAAACTGCAAGATAAAAACCATATGATCATCTCAATAGATACAGAAAAATCCTTTGACAAAATTCAGCACCCATTTAAGATTAAATTTATTCAAAAAATGGGGCATAGAAGGAACCTACCTCAACATAGTAAAGGCCATATATGATAAGCCTATAGCAAACATTATTCTCAATGTTGAAAAAATGAAAGCATTCCTCGTAAGATCAGTAACAAGACAAGGGTGTCCACTTTCTGCACTATTATTCAACATAGTTTTGGAAGAACTAGCTACAGCAATCAGAAGAAAAAATAAATAAAAGGAATCCAGATTGGAAAAGAAGAAGTAAAGCTCTCACTGTTTGCAGATGACATGATCCTCTACTCAGAAAACCCTAAAGATAGTATCAGAAAATTACTAGAGCTAATCAGTGAATTTAGCAAAGTTGCAGGATACAAGAACAATACACAGAAATCATTTGCGTTTCTATATTTTTCTATGAAAAATCAGAAAAAGAAATTAATCAATCCTATTCACCATTGCAACAAAAAGAATTAAATAGGAATAACCTTACCAGAGGAGTCAAAAGAACTGTACACAGAAAATTATAAGACACTAATGAAAGAAATGGCAACCCACTCCAGTATTCTTGCCTGGAGAATCCCATGGATGGAGGAGCTTGGTGGGCTACAGTCATGGGTCACAAAGAGTCAGACACGACTGAGCGACTTCACTTTCACTTTCAATGAAAGAAATTAAAGATGACATAAGCAGATGGAGAGATATTCCGTGTTCCTGGGTAGGAAGAGTCAATATTGTTTAAATGACTATACTACCAAACTCAATCTACAGATTTAATGTGATCGCTATGAAATTACCAATGACATTTTTCACAGAACTTGAAGAAAAAATTCCACAGTTCATATGGAAACACAAAAGACCCTGAATAGCCAAAGCAGCCTTGAGAAAGAAGAATGGAGCTGGAGGAATCAACCTTCTTGACTTCTGATTATACTAGAAAGTTTCAGTCATCAAGACAGTATGCTA
This sequence comes from Neotragus pygmaeus, assembly GCA_006410875.1. Classification (NCBI taxonomy): domain Eukaryota; kingdom Metazoa; phylum Chordata; class Mammalia; order Artiodactyla; family Bovidae; genus Neotragus; species Neotragus pygmaeus. The sequence goes on from SJYV01002138.1 coordinate 7,766, forward strand.
CTAGCCCCAAAACAGAAATATAGACCAATAGAACAAGATACAAAGGCCAGAAATAAACCCATATACCTATGGGTACCTTATTTTTGACAAAGGAGGCAAGAATATACAAAGGGGCAAAGACAGCCTCTTCAATAATTGGTGCTGGGAAGACTGGACTGCTGCTGCTGCTAAGTCGCTTCAGTTGTGTCCGACTCTGTGTGACCCCATAGACGGCAGTCCACCAGGCTCCCCCGTCCCTGGGATTCTCCAGGCAAGAACAATGGAGTGGGTTGCCATTTCCTTCTCCAATGCATGAAAGTGAAAAGTGAAAGTGAAGTCGCTCAGTTGTGTCTGACTCTTCGTGACCCCATGGACTGCAGCCTACCAGGCTCCTCCGTCCATGGGATTTTCCAGGCAAGAGTACTGGAGTGGGGTGCCATTAAGAATGAAATTAGAACACTTCCTAACACCATACACAAAGATAAACTCAAAATGGATTAAAGACCTAAATGTAAGAACAGAAACTATAAAACTCTTAGAGGAAAACATAGTCATAACACTTGATGACATAAAGCCAAACAAGATCCTGTATTACTCACCTCCTAGATTAATGGAAATAAAAACAAAAGTAAACAAGTGGGACCCGATTAAACTTAAAAGCTTTTGCACAGCAAAGGAAACAGCAAGGTGAAAAAACAACCCTCTGAATGGGAGAGAATAATAGCAAATGAAACTGACAAAGAATTAACTTCCAAAATATATAAACAGCTCATACAACTCAATGCCAGAAAAACAAACAACTGAATCAAAAAGTGGGGAAATGACAGAAACAGACATTTCTTTGAAGAAGACATAGAGATGGCTTACAAATACATGAAAAGATGAGCAACATTGCTCATTATTAGAGAAATGCAAATCAAAAGTACAGTGAGATACCACCTCACACCAGTCAGAATAGCCATCATCAAAAATCCACAAACAGTAAATGCTGGGGAGGGTGTGGAGAAAAGGGAACACTTGCACTGTTGGTGGAAATATAAATTTATACAGCCACTATAGAAGATGGTATGGAGATTCCTTAAAAAATTACGAATAAAACCACCATATGACGCAGCAATCCCACTCCTAGGCATATACCCTGAGGAAATAAAAATTGAAAAAGACACATGGATCCCATTGTTCATTCCGGCACTATTTACAATAGCTAGAACATGGAAGCAACCTAGGTGTCCATCGACAGATGAATGGAAAAAGAAGTTGTGGTACATATACACAATGGAATATTACTCAGCCACAAAAGGGAACACATTTGAGCCAGTTCTAATGAGGTGGATGAAAACCTAGAACCCCAAAATAGATATCGTATTCTAACACGTATTTGCAGCATCTAGAAGGATGGTAGTGAAGAACTCATTTACAGGGCAACTGTAGAGAAACGGACATAGAGAATAGACTTATGGACATGGGGAGAGGGGAGGAAAGGGTGAAATGTATGGAAAGAGTAACATGGAAACTTACATTACCATATGTAAAATAGATAGCCAGTGGGAATTTGCTGAACAGCTCAGAAAACTCAAATAAGGGCTCTGTATCAACCTAGAGGGGAGGGATGGGGAGGGAGATGGGAGGGAAGTTCAAAAGGGAGGGGATATATGTATACCTATGGCTGATTCATATTGAGGTTCAACAGAAAACAATGAAATTCTGTAAAAGAATTATCCTTCAGTAAATAAATAAAAGGAGATAGAAAATTGCCCAAGAAAGGTGACTTGAAGACATTCTGGGCACAGAGAAAGACACAAAGGACAATTCCCTTAAGAAAATTCTCTAATACGAAGGGAGTTTTAGAAAGAAACCTAAAATTGAGTTTTGATGCAAATATAATGTTGAAAACACGGGTATATATTTTAAAAAGATACCAAACCCCAAACTGAAGATTAGTGCCAGACTACGGATAATCTAATAATTAAAAGAAGACTTTCTTTCTCTTTTTTGAGGAAAGCAAAGTAATTAAGGACAATTAACCATTTGTAGCTAAATTAGGGCTTCTGAAGAGAATTGGGGACAGAATTTTTTGGAAGTTCTCTCTTTTGGAAATTCTTGTGACCCTACTCTCTGGCATTTGTTAGTTTCTTTGAGGTGCTATGCTTAACTTCTCCGGGCCTTTGAAGCTACTTGTTTTCTCTGCTGGCAGGCTGACCTCTTCTTCTTCTTGTTATTTAATTTTGATTGGCATATAGTTGCTTTACAAAGTTATGTTATTTTCTGCTGTACAGCAAAGTGAATCAGCCATATGTATACATACATCCCCTCATATTTTTGGATTTCCTTCCCCTTTATGACTCCTTATTCTACCCATGGCTAAGTCCTCCTCTTCCTTCAACTGGCATTCTGCCCAAAACTGCTTCTTCCAATTTACACTCTAGGTTGGGTACCATTCTTCTGGATTCCTATAACATCCTGTGTATGTCACATTGCTATCAATTTTCTTTTGTCTGTTTATCTTGTGAAACTGTAAGTACCTTGAAGGCAGGGGTTTTCCAATGGCTTCTGTGTCTCCAGAACTTCTCAAGAAATTCTTAGAAATAAAATGAAAAATGAAAGCAATAGCCTATCTTTGCCCATTGCTGACAGTGTCAAGATGGTCTTGGAGATGGCAATAATTGATTACAAGGCCTTCACATTGATAGCTGGGGAGAAATTTAGAGACTTCAACCTGTATATAATACATGGTTGGCATATAGCAGATTCCAAATAAATTTTAGGTGAGGGAAAGAATATACACTTTCATTTAATATACAAAGGCTCTGATTTAGATTATGTTAAGGATGTCTCTCTTAGCATATTGTTAGGTGAATATAAACTCAGACATGGATCATTACTCATAAAGTAGCAATCATTTTTATGACCTCTAATTTTCAAAAATTTTTATTAAAATATATAGCTGATTTACAATGTTGTGTTTCTGGCATACAGCAAAGCGAATCAGTTGTGTGTGTGTGTGTATGTGTGTATTCTCATTTCTCATTATGGTTTATTATAAGATACTGAATATAGTTCCCTGTGCTATGTGTTTCCTGAGACCTGCCTTTGAGTGTTTGAGTGTCTCCTGCAGAGGTACGGGTCAGCAGGGGCCTGCCACAGGGGCAGGGGCACTGGGTGCAGCAGCCCTGGGTATCACATAAGCCCTCTTAGAGGAGTCACCATTAACCCCACCATAGACCTCTCAGAACTTACACAGAACTGGGGAAACAGACTCTTGGAGGGTACAAACAAAATCTTGTGTGCTCCAGGATCCAGGAGAAAGGAACAGTGACCCCACAAGAGACTGACCCAGACTTGCCCGTGAGTGGCCAGGAGTCTCTTATGGAGATGTGGGTTGGTGGTGGCCTGCTACATGGTTGAGGGCACTGGAACCTTTTGAAGGAGGTCACTGTCACCTTCATTACCTCCACCATAGTTTGGCTTCAGGTCAGACAAAAGGGAGGGAAACCAGCTCTGGCCATCAGAACAAGACCCAGTTTCCCCATCAGTCATTCTCTCCCATCAGGAAGCTTTCATAATCTTCTTATTTCATCCATCAGAGGGCAGACAGAATGAAAACCCCAATCACAGAAAACTAATCAAACTGATTACATGGACCATACTTTTTTGTCTAACTCAATGAAACTATGAACCATGCCATGTAGGGCCACCCAAGATGGATGAGTCATGGTGGAGAGTTCTGACAAAAGTTGTCCACTAGAGAAGGGAATGGCAAACCACTTCAGTATTCTTGCCTTGAGAACCCCATAAACAGCATGAAAAGGCAAAAAGAACACCAAAAGATGAACTCCCCAGGTTGGTAGGTGCCCAATATGCTTCTGGAAAAGAGTAGAGGAATAACTCCAGAAAGAATGAAGAGACAGAGGCAAAGCAAAAACAGCAACCAGTTGTGGATGTGAATGGTGATAGAAGTAAAGTCTGATGCTATAAAGGAGACTATTGTATGGGAACCTGGAAAGTTAGGTCCATGAATCAAGGTAAATTGGAAGTGGTCAAACAGATGACAAGAGTGAACATTGACGTTTTAGGAATCAGCGAACTAAAATGGACTGGAATGGGTGAATTTAAATCAGATGACCATTGCATTTACAACTGTGGGAAAGGATCCCTTAGAATTAATGGAGTAGCCTTCATAGTCAACAAGAGTCTGAAATGCAGTACTTGGATGCAATCTTAAAAACAATAGAATGATCTCTCTTTGTTTCCAAGGCAAACCATTTAGTATCACAGTAATCCAAGTCTATGCCCTGACCAGTAATGCTGAAGAAGCTGAATGGTTCTATGAAGACCTACAAGAACTTCTAGAACTGACACTCAAAAAAGATGTTCTTTTCATTATAGGGGACTGGAATGCAAAAGTAGGAAGTTAAGAGATACCTGGAGTAACAGGGAAATTTGGCCTTGGAGTACAAAGTGAAGCAGGGCAAAGGCTAACAGTTTTGTCAGGAGAATGCAATGGTCTTAACAAACACCCTCTTTCAACAACACAAGAGAAGACTCTACACATGGATTTCAGCAGAAGGTCAATACCAAAATCAGATTGATTATATTCTTTGCAGCCAAAGATGGAGAAACTATACAGTCAGCAAAAACAAGACTGGGAGTGGACTGCGGCTCAGATAATGAACTCCTTATTGCCAAATTCAGACTTAAATTGAGATAGGGTAAACCTTTAGACTGTTCATGTATGACTTATATCAAATCACTTAGGATTATACAGTGGAAGTAACAAATAGATTTAAAGGATTAGATCTGATAGACTGCCTGAAGAACTATGGACAGAGGTTTGTGACATTGTACAAGAGGCAGTGAGCAAGACCATCTCCAAGAAAAAGAAATGTAAAAATGTAAAATGGTTGTCTGAGGAGGGCTTACATAGCTGAGTAAAAAGGAGAGGTGAAAGGCAAAGGAGAAAAGGAAAGATATACTCATTTGATTGTAGAGTTTCAAAAAATAGCAAGCAAGCAAGAAATAGCAAGATAAGAAAGCCTTCCTCGGTGATCAATGCCAAGAAATAGAGGAAAGAATAGAATGGGAAAGACTAGAGATCTCTTCAAGAAAATTAGAGATACCAAGGGAACTTTTTATGCAAAGATGGGCAAAATAAAGGACAGAAATTGTACAGACCTAACAGAAGCAGAAGATATTAAGAAATGGTGGCAAAATACAGGGAAGAACTATACAAAAAAGATCTTTACAACCCAGATAATCATGATGGTGTGATCACTCACCTAGAGCCAGACATCCTCAAATGTGAAGTCAAGTGGGCCTTAGAAAACATCACTATGAACAAAGCTAGTGGAAGTGACAGAATTCCAGTTCAGCTACTTCAAATCCTAAAAGATGATGCTGTGAAAGTGCTGCTCTGCCAGCAAATTTGGAAAACTCAGCAGTGGCCACAGGACTGGAAAGGGTCAGTTTTCATTCCTTTCCCAAAGAAAGACAATGCCAAAGAATGTTCAAACTATCACAAAATTGCACTCATCACACATTCTAGCAAATTAGCTTAAAATTCTCCATGCCAGGCTTCAACAGTACATGAACCGTGAACTTCCAGATGTTCAAGCTGGATTTAGAAAAGGCAGAGGAACCAGATCTCAAATTGCCAACATTGGTTGGATCATAGAAAAAGCAAGAGAGTTCCAGAAAAACATCTACTTCTGCTTTATTGACTACGCCTTTGACTGTGTGGATCACAAAAAACTGTGGAAAATTCTTCAAGAGATGGGAATACCAGACTAGCTGACCTGCCTCCTGAGAAATTGGTGTGCATGTTAAGAAGCAACAGTTAGAACTGGACATGAAACAACAGACTGATTCCAAGTCGGGAAAGGAGTATGTAAAGGCTGTATATTGTCACCCTGCTTATTTAACTTATATGCAGAGTACATCATGAGAAACGCCAGGCTGGATGAAGCGCAAGCTGGAATCAAGGTTGCCGGGAGATATATCAACAATCTCAGATATGCAGATGACATCACTCTTATGGCAGAAAACAAAGGTGAGCTAAACAGTCTCAATGAAAGTGAAAGAGGGGAGTGAAAAAGTTGGCTTAAAACTCAACATTCAGAAAACTAAGATCATGGCATCCGGTCCCATCACTTCATGGCAAATAGATGGGGAAACAGTGGAAACAGTGTCAGACTTTTTTTTTTTTTTTGAGCTCCAAAATCACTGCAGATGGTCACTGCAGCCATGAAATTCAAAATTGCTCCTTGGAAGAAACGTTATGACTAACCTAGACAGCATATTAAAAAGCAGAGATGTTACTTTGCCCACAAAAGTCCATCTAGTCAAAGCTATAGATTTTCCAGTGGTCATATATGGATGTGAGATTTGTACCATAAAGAAAGCTGAACTCTGAAGAACTGATGCTTTTGAACTGTGGTGTTGGAGAAGTCTCTTGAGAGTCCCTTGGACAACAGGAAATCAAAGTAGGTAAAGGAAATTTGTCCTGAATATTCATTGGAAGGACTGATGCTGAAGCCGAAACTCCAATACGTTGCATCCAAACACCTGATGCGAAAAACTGAGTCAGTGGAAAAAAACCATGATTTGGGGCAGAATTGAAGGTAGGAGAAGGGGATGAAAGTGGATGAGATGGTTAGATGGCAACATGGACATGAGTTTGAGTAAGCTCTGGGTGTTGGTGATGGACATGGTTCTGCAGTCCATGGGGTCGCAAAGAGTCCGACAAGACTGAGTGATTGAACTGAACTGAAGAGGATACTGAATATAGATCCCTGTGCTATACAGTATATAGTATATCCTTGTTGTTTATCTATTCTGTATATGGTAGAAAAATGGGGACTGCTTCATGAGTTTGTGTGTTACCCTTGCATCGCACCATGATAATCTTCTCTATATTATTCCAATTTTAGTGTATGGACTCAAGATTAGCACTTGCCTCTAGCTAATCTCTTGTACATGTCAGGCATTGGAAATGATTGATATGTACAGTGTACAGTATAGTCACATTTAATTCTCTTAAAACCCTGTAAGGCTTATGTTAGATTTGGGGACATAGATTTGAACTCAGAGGTGTATGACTGTAGAACTCATGCTTTTTTCCTAATCAATGTTCTTTCTGCTCTTCTCTGCTGCCTCCATTTCTTTAGGAAGCAGCTGAAGCTCCTTGCATCTTTCAGTTCAGTTCAGTTGCTCAGTCGTGTCTGACTCCTTGCGACCCCATGAATCACAGCACACCAGGCCTCTCTGTCCATCACCAGCTCCCAGAGATCACTCAAACTCATGTCCATCGAGTCGGTGATGCCATCCAGCCATTTATCTTCCCAGAAATTGCATGGTTTGGAATCCAGGACTTGCACTTTGATTATTGATTTGTTGTGTGACCATAGACAAAGGAAGTAGATGCTGTTCCTCAGTCTCCACGTTTATTAGATGGACCTATTTTACTATAGCAGGGGTCCATTTATTATGCAACCAATATTTAAAAGACTAACGGATACTGGACACTGTTTTAGGTTCTTAGGATTAAAAAGAACAGAGAAGGACAGGCAACACCTATAGAACTACAGAGCTTATATTATGGTGATTATGGCAATTGAGGCTGAAAATTAACAAGTAAAACAAAATCAAATAGTGATTAGTGCCAGAAAGCAAATGGAACAGGGTGACAAGAATGGATGGCGTAGATATGGGTGAAGATATCCATGGATGTGGTCATTGGGCTGTCTCTTTCAGGAAGTGACATTTAAGTGGAGACCTGTAAATGAAGCACACCTCAGCTATGAATACATTTCTGGCTCAGATTTCTGGGCAGTGAAACACTCAGGGGAGAAATCCTAATGCTAGAAGAGTCCTTTTTGTTGGAGGACCACTGAGTCCAGTGTGGCTGGTGGGAAGAGAGTGGGAGGAGGTGAGACAGAGCTTGACAGGTCCAGATTATGGAATCACAGTCAGTGGTATATTCTGTTTCTCAAATGCTAGCTTGCAGATACTCCACAGAAGTTCATGATGATGGTCTCATGTCTTTGATACCTTTGACATCTTAGATACTTCTTCCAACATCTTTGCCATTTTTCACGTCTTTGGGAAAATCCTTCCTTAGGAGTCATTTCCTAGAATAGAAGCCAGAATCTTTCTTCCTCAGCCTCTTGTGTATCAAGGACTTGTATGACCCAGGCTCTGTTGATCAGAGGTGCAGAGGTAAGTCTTCCCATCAGAAATTAATGACAAGAAACAGGCATCATGGAATTCATTCTGGCATTGATAGTGGCTGATACATTTCATCTACAGGGCCTGCCATACAGAGTTTCTAATATAGTATCTGGTGCACAGATCCTGTTATTAAAAGGACTTAAGTGAGAATGCCTGATGATGGCGGCAGTGCTGAANCGACCCCATGAATCACAGCACACCAGGCCTCTCTGTCCATCACCAGCTCCCAGAGATCACTCAAACTCATGTCCATCGAGTCGGTGATGCCATCCAGCCATTTATCTTCCCAGAAATTGCATGGTTTGGAATCCAGGACTTGCACTTTGATTATTGATTTGTTGTGTGACCATAGACAAAGGAAGTAGATGCTGTTCCTCAGTCTCCACGTTTATTAGATGGACCTATTTTACTATAGCAGGGGTCCATTTATTATGCAACCAATATTTAAAAGACTAACGGATACTGGACACTGTTTTAGGTTCTTAGGATTAAAAAGAACAGAGAAGGACAGGCAACACCTATAGAACTACAGAGCTTATATTATGGTGATTATGGCAATTGAGGCTGAAAATTAACAAGTAAAACAAAATCAAATAGTGATTAGTGCCAGAAAGCAAATGGAACAGGGTGACAAGAATGGATGGCGTAGATATGGGTGAAGATATCCATGGATGTGGTCATTGGGCTGTCTCTTTCAGGAAGTGACATTTAAGTGGAGACCTGTAAATGAAGCACACCTCAGCTATGAATACATTTCTGGCTCAGATTTCTGGGCAGTGAAACACTCAGGGGAGAAATCCTAATGCTAGAAGAGTCCTTTTTGTTGGAGGACCACTGAGTCCAGTGTGGCTGGTGGGAAGAGAGTGGGAGGAGGTGAGACAGAGCTTGACAGGTCCAGATTATGGAATCACAGTCAGTGGTATATTCTGTTTCTCAAATGCTAGCTTGCAGATACTCCACAGAAGTTCATGATGATGGTCTCATGTCTTTGATACCTTTGACATCTTAGATACTTCTTCCAACATCTTTGCCATTTTTCACGTCTTTGGGAAAATCCTTCCTTAGGAGTCATTTCCTAGAATAGAAGCCAGAATCTTTCTTCCTCAGCCTCTTGTGTATCAAGGACTTGTATGACCCAGGCTCTGTTGATCAGAGGTGCAGAGGTAAGTCTTCCCATCAGAAATTAATGACAAGAAACAGGCATCATGGAATTCATTCTGGCATTGATAGTGGCTGATACATTTCATCTACAGGGCCTGCCATACAGAGTTTCTAATATAGTATCTGGTGCACAGATCCTGTTATTAAAAGGACTTAAGTGAGAATGCCTGATGATGGCGGCAGTGCTGAACACACAGCACTGTGTGTTTGATGCTCTGGGGCCGGTTTGATGCTCTTATTTCAGTGCTGTTTCTGACTGCATAGCTTAGTTCTTTGGCCATCATGGAGTTTCTGTGAGTCTGTAATCACCTTCCATAAATTTCTTTTTACTTAAATTTACTAGAGTGCATTTCTGTTTGCAATTCAGAGCCCTGTGCCAATGACCCCAACTTGAAATAAGAGTCAGAGAAATTTACTACCTGTATCTGAGAAGAATAAGATCTAGAGATTCATTTCAGCTTTAACTTCTTGGGCTAATTAGTGGCCACATGTTACCTGAACACAGCTTATTTCAAAACCCTATTTCTCGTATTTTTATTTGTAAAACTAGTATTTGTAAATGTATTCCAGTAATGAAAGCCTACTTTATTCTTTGCAGACATTAATGGAAAGACAGACTAATTATTCAGGTTTTTTTTTCTGGAAACTTCTTTAATGACCTCCCTTAACTTAAAGAGCAGGATGTTCAAAGATACTACCTTCTCATTACACTTAAAGATCTCTCCAGGCTCCCAGATACATCATTGATGAGGTGTATATTATCTTGGACAACTCACTAAGAGCGTCCCTTCCCCTTATAGGTAAAGATAAATAATTATTTAATTATTAACTACAATCTTAAATGTATACGCATTTTAAGAAAAGTTTTTGGTGTCTGTTTAATCGTCATTATTTCAGTAATACACAAAACCAGTCTTTTATGAGGTCTTCTGTATTGTATCTGAGAAAGGGCTTCTGAAATTTAAGTGATTCTTAATAGCTGTGCAGAAGAAAGGTGAAAATATGTTTATAATTATCACACCCCCATCTGTTCAGTAATTGAGCCAAGCTATTCTTGGAAGGGTTGTAGTTTCTTCTCTAAAATGGATTTCCATTTTTCTGCCACTTTGGCTGTCTCTCCACTCTGTGTTGAAGTTCTGAATCTTTACTAACTCATGCCACTTTTGTTTTTTAGGATGTATTCTTTTATTTGTAGCTAAATTTGTTTTCTTTTTCATTGACGTGTCAGTTGGATGCAGTGCTTGTCATGATGATTGTACCAGTGAATAAAATCGCATCTCCAACATCTCAGTAGGTGAAAATGATGATTATTTCTTGGAAATATTTCACATATTGTTACCTTAATGGGAAATGCTCATTGCTACAAATAGGAGGGAAAGACGTATCCAGTTTTCTTGTTTAAAGGCCTTATCTCCCATGATACTAGTATACATATTTAAGAGTACTTACTTTGATTGTCAATTGAAAAACATATTTGTGATTCAGTGTCTTTAGGGGAGATTTAATCACTAGGCTTATACATATTTAAGTTTTGCCTTTGCTGAGGAATTTTTAGAAACTCCTTGCCTTGTTCATGCTTTACTGGTAAGTTTTTAGTGAATACGTTTATGGTCACCTGAATGTTATAATCTAGAGATATTCTCTTTATGGATTTAGAGACACAATGCCTAGGGTGGAAAATTTTCATTCTGGAATATATTTTCTGATTGTCACTATTCCTCCTTTTGTCTTAATCATACATGATACACATTTTAAATTATGCATTACAGCTGGAGACATGTGCTTGTTGTCTCATCAGGAAGATTTTGAGAAATTGAAAGGAAATCTTTTAAATAGACATTGCTAGATGCTGGGAATATGATATTTTATGTTACTTTATATATGGTTGATTTTTTTCTTTTAATAAAACATTAAAAAGAAGACATTATATCTTAGACTAGTATAACCTTATGACTTAGGCAATTCACTAGTATAACCCTATGACTTAGGCAATTCACTGAGCTTCAGTATACCAAACAAAGAAAAAACATAAAGAAATAAATGCTCCATTTATAGGATTAGGATTTTGTCATGGAATGAATGTGCTAGTGTTCCAGTGTGGATTGTATTCTGAAATACTATTCACATGTTGAGTATTAATTATAGAAGGATTTTGTACAAGTGTCACTTAACATTGATTAACCTAAAAAGAACTAGACAGAGATTTGTATAATTATGTTTTGTATTAGAATAACATAAGGTCATATAAGCCAGAAGAGGGCATGGGTTGCCTTTAGAAGGTGGCCATTTAGAAAATGGTGGAACACAAGTAAGCATAACTTGGGGTGAGAAACTTTATTTTTTGTATTTGTGCAATAAATGGTGATCCTAGTTAAAAATAGATGATAACTTTTTTAATTGGGAGATTTCTTAATGTTATTTCTTATTATTATATTAAGATATTAATATATAAAGATATATTGATATAAGATATGAAAAGTGAAAGTGAAAGTGAAATCGCTCAGTTGTGTCCGACTCTTTGCGACCCCATGGACTGTAGCCTATCAGGCTCCTCCATCCATGGGATNTCAACTATCTCATCCTCTGCCACCCGCTTCTCCTGCCCTCAATCTTTCCCAGCATCAGGGTCCTTTCCAATGAGTTGGCTCTTTGCATCAGATGGTCAATGTGTTGGAGCTTTAGCATCAGTCCTTCCAATGAATATTCACGGTTGATTTCCTGTAGGATTGACTGGTTTGGTCTCCTTGCAGTCCAAGGACTCTCAAGAGTCTTCTCCAGTACCAGAATTCGAAAGCATCGGTTCTTTGGCACTCAGTCCTCTTTGTGGTCCAACTGTCACATCTGTATACAACTACTGAAAAAAACCATCATGCTGTGCTAAATCACTTCAGTTGTGTCCAATTCTTTGTGACCCCATGGACTGTAGCCCTCCAGGCTCCTCCGTCCATAGGCTTCTCCAGGCAAGTATACTGGAGTGGGTTGCCATGCCCTCCTCCGGGGGATCTTCCCAACCCAGGGCTTGTACCTGCGTCTTTTATGTCTCTTGCATTGACAGGCAGGTTCTTTACTAGTGCCATCTGGGAAGCCCATAGCTTTGACTATACGGACCTTTGTCAGCATAGTGATATCTCTGCTTTCTGATACGCTGTCTAGGTTTGGGTGATCATAGGCAAGTCCACTCTCATCTCAGGGGCTGGCGTTTTCCAGAGTCAGCAGAGGACAGTGGTGACACACAGACTCTGAAGCCAAGCAGCCTGTGCTCAGAATCTGGACCTACCACTCTGTGACCCTAGGATTACTGAACCTCATCCTCATTCCAAGGTGAGGATAGTAACAGCATCATGATTGCAATTATGAAGATTAAATGAATTATTTTAAGTCAAGGGCTTAGAAGACTACTCAGTGCACAGTAAACTATTTTGTTTATGGAAAGTATAGCAGCTGCATTACATAAAGATTTCTTCCTGCTCTAATATCGTATAGATTAAAATGCTTAATGATTGAATATTCCCCACATGCCTAGCACTAGCTCATGTTTCCTATCTGTGAAGTAAAGGGCTGGAATCATTTTTATGGCCCCAATAGCACTAGAAACAGATACTCTGTGTAAGGTGCTGATAGTAGGGATCAAAGGAACATGCTGGTGCCAGTCTTGCCCTTCAGAAACCAGAAAAGGACCGTAGGAGGCCAGACCACCATAGCAGCTTCCCAGGAGGGAAAGGAGGCCAGAGATGCGCCCCTAGCATGTTTCTCCAGCTTACTTGGTTAGTGTCCCCCAAATTTTCTTTTTCATTCCAAAATAAAATGAAGGATCAAGGCTTCCATTTTGAAATATAAAATTTCATAACACACACATTTCTTTCCCTCATTGTCTTTTGTATTTCCCCAATACTGTCTGTAAACGTATTATTCTAAGAGATAAATGGCAGATACTAGATTCAGACTGGAAAGGAAATTTTGACAGTGGTCAGAACACTGGCTACTTGAAGGGAGAAGTCAGGCAGAAAGGCCCCAAAGGTCAAATTACAGGCCAGGCCTGTACCACTGAGACTCATACATGGAAGAATAAACTGTCCCTTTTTCACTTTCAATTTTCAAACATTTCAACCAACATTTTTCTAGCTTATCCTGAAAATTCTGTAAGATAAGGCAGATAGTTTTATCCCTGTTTTATAGATAAGGCACTAAGACAGTAACTGATGATTACCCGCAGATGAAGAGTTTGCAATTATATATGCCTGATAAGTGACTGAAAGAGGCTTTTTTTTTTTCCTTAAAAAAAAAAAAAATTTATTTGACTGTACCGGGTCTTAGTTGCGGCATGTGGGATCTAGTTCGCTGACCAGGGATGGAACCCAGGCCGCCGGCACTGGGTGCACGGAGTCTCAACCACTGAACCATCAGGGAAGCTCCCTGAAAGGGATTTTCTTTTCGTCCCCTCTCTTTCTGGCCTCAGGCTCTGTCCTGGGCTGCCAAATTCTAGTAGGAGTTTGGCAAGGACAAGAGTTGGGCCCTGAAGCGCAGTGCAAGGGAGGGCAGGAGGGCCGGGTCTGAAGATATCTAGGCTGGGACCTCGGGTGGGGAAGGCGCTGCCATAGGAACTGGTCTGGTTGAGGACCCTGCGAGCCGCCTCCAGGGGAAGGCTGACAAGCCGCTCTCTCCCCAGCTCGGGAGGACTGGCACCTCCTCTAAAGCCAGAATCACCTACATCCTGGGTGAGTTCACCCACCCTCCTCTCCTTTTTGGCTACACCGTTTTTCTAACCATTAAAGGGTTAAAGCGGTTTCCACGTGATTTTCCCATCATCCAGGTTACTTGGGCTGCAGCTCCCGGCTTGAAAACCTGGGAAATAAATAAAAGTCCCAAACAATTTCTCAGTACCCTAGCAATGCACCCTCTCTCCACCCCAACCCCCACTCTACAGAGAAGGACAACCCTTTGGGTAAAAAGTGTGTGTGTGAAAGGTGCAGGTGTGTCTACACACGGGCAGGTGCTGGGGAGCGGCTTCCCAGAGACAGTGGGTCCACGTGGTGAGTGCCCCTTCCCTCAGTCCCCCCGGGGCTCTGGGTGCAGGAGATTCACGTGGGGCCAACGCTCCGGAGGGAGGAGGAAGAGGAAAAAAGTGGTGTGTGGGGAAGCAGGCCGCACACACCTGGCGCCTTGTGGAATGAAATCTTTATTAATTATTAAACCGAGTTCCCTCGGGAGCGAGCAGAGCCGTGGCAGGCGGGGCGGGAATGGCGGGGTGGAGGCTGGGGTAGGGAGGAGGGGTGAGCAGTGGGTGCCGGGCGCCCGTTCAGTCCCAGGGTACCCCGACAGGAAGGAAGCTGACCCTCTGGGCCTAGCCTCTTCGAGTTGCCACGGCTGCCCCCAGCCCCCAGCTCAGGACCCCTCCCCCGCGTGCCCTCCTAGCTCCCAGCTCTGCCTGACACTCGGGGGGTGGGCAGGCTGCTACTCTGGGAGCAGAGACAACAGAGCCCTGTTCCCAGCTGCCACCGCGCGCCGCTTCCTCCCTGCTTCTCACTCAGGCAGAGCCCTGCCTGAAAGAAGCGCCCTGCAGACAAAGAAGCGTGCCCCACTCTGGTGCATCGCTCGTCTGATGGGCGGGGGCCTGATATTGGACGGCATGGGTCCAATCCAGCAAAGGGAGGAGTGCGTCCCTCCCTCTGGGCTCTAAGGGACTTGATTGCGTCAACCTGGTGAAAGTGGCAGTGATTAACCTGGGAGAAGGATACACAGATGTTGGGATTCCAGGCACGGCAGCAGGCTTGTGAAGCGGTTTTGCGCCCCTCGGACTGAGCAAGGAATATGGACCATCCCCATTTAGGAGCCATACCCCACTCCAGACAGGGGAGGGCATGAGGGAGCAGGGTGCCCACAGGGGTCAGCGGACTGGGGTCAGGGAATCGCCTGGAGAGGAGTGATGGTTCAGAGGAAATGGGGGTCCAGAAGAAACCTCTCTCCTGCCCGCGAGCCCCAGGGCAGCGATGAGGTGTGGCTTGGGCACCCCCAGTAATATTGATCCTAGTAATGCCCAGACTTGCCCTGGGACTCCAGGCAAGTCCTTCCCACTCTGTGCCTTGGTTTTCTCAGATGTGAAATCTGGGACATGGGGACTTTGGCTCTGGAGCATGGGAGGTATATTGGT
>SJYV01002141.1:0-25960 GCA_006410875.1 Neotragus pygmaeus
AGGGAGGCGGGAGGGGGGTTCAGGATGGGGAACACATGTATACCTATGGCGGATTCACGTTGATGTATGGCAAAACCAATACAATACTGTAAAGTAGTTAAGCTCCAATTAAAATGAATAAATTTATGTTTTACAAATTTTTTTAAGAGATAAAGTGAAGAAATATTTTCAGAAAGCAAAACAATATCAAAAAGGTATAGCATATACAAGAAAAGATGAATATCTTAAAGAAAGAAACGCAGAAAGACTTACATCCAACTAACAGTATTTCAAGAACAAATGTAAAGAGAAATTAAAGTAATTTTTAAAATAATTTTTAATGGAAAAAAAATGCAAGGAATTGAAAGTATGACTTTCCAAATTCAAGGGACTCACTCCAGTCTTCTTGTCTGGAGGGTCCCATGGACGGAGGAGCCCGATGGACTTCAGTCCATGGGGTTGCAAAGAGTCGGACAAGACTGAGACTAAAACATACGCACACATCCAGCAAATTAATGGGGAAAAACCAAACATGTCACAGAACTACAATTTCTGAATAAAGTGAGAATAAAGCTTTCAAGGGAAAATTGGGACTATTGGAAAGTAGTAAGAAGCAGAATCTTGCCAACCTCTCCAGAGAGAGAGAGGAAAAAAAAAAAGGATGATGGAGTAATGCCTTCCAAATTTTGAGGGAAAAAAATTTGTAATCTAGAATTCTAATATTTAACACATATAGAGTCTCTATACAAATAGAACTGGCATATAGATAGATGGGTATGGATGGAGAGAGGGAGGGACAGGTAGATGAATGGATAGATAGATATTCAGGGGATATTAAAGATTTTTTGATCCAAACTCAGACTCCCAAATTCCTTGCAAGTTATGAGTTCTATAACTTATTAGTCACCATAGATAGTTGCTATATAAATCATTTATTTGCCTGGGATGATGTATTTAAAAATAACTATGTGACCACACCTTACATTTCCAACTAGTAATTAAGTGTAGAGGCAGATGAAGAATATTTTTAGTCATAAACACAAAAAATGCTTTTCTTTAATTCATCCTTTACTAGAAAATTACTGGAGGGTACATTATGGCCTCCCAAAATAAACCAAATGATGAGTAAAAATAAGAGAAATAGAGATAGAAAGAAAACAATCAAGTTAAAATAATAAAGACCAGCCTAGTTTAAAACAGAAAGATGGAGTGGGAGGGAAATGTACAGAAAAGCAATGGAACTCAGAGATTATTTTTTAAATACACACACACACACACACACACACATAAACATAAGAAAAAAGTGATAAACCTAGGACATTAACACTAAATTACTAAAGATAACTATGCAAGCTAAAAATCTGTCATATTAACTTGATGAACAAAAAAGCTATCCCTAAAATCACATCATGGAAAAAATACTGCTGTAGTACACAATATTTACATGTTCATAATGTCAACTCTGATTTTTACTAAATGGAAACCTGATAGTATAATGCTAGGAAGATAAAGGAGGTATGAGACAAGTTCTATATAACATAAGAGGAATTAATAGACAATATTTTAAATCAATGAGTCCAAAATAGCAATACAGGCACATTTCAACAAGACCTAAAGAATTAGCTTCAAGAATCAAAATAATTGCTCAAGAAGAACAGAACCAAAGAGTGGGATGGGATGGAAAAGGATACTAGGGCTTTGCATAAAAAGTATTTTAATTACATTTTTGTTCCTTTTAAATTATGTGCATTTATTATTTTCACACAATCAATCATTTATACTCTTTAGTTAGAGACACCGTCTCTATTAATCTAACCAAAGGGTATGATCACTGATACTATCAAAATCATATGTTCATTACTGGAGACGACCCAAAAGCAGAGCAGCAGGGAAGTGGTTGAAGAAATGACAGTGTATCTAAAGGATGCGTTAGAGACCAACGAAAAACACGGAGTTTGATTTCTGCAAGATACTGTTAAGAACAAAAAAAGTCAAATTTAAAAAAACTGCAAATGATTAGTCATTTCTTACAATAATGAAAACTGGCCTGCATAAATGAATAGATGCATAGTGAAAAGTATAGACTTGTATGAGAGCAGAAAAATATGGAGAATATGTAATTCATTGTTAATGACAATTCATTGAGAACCTGCTGATGAAGTATGAAAAGGATGCGGAGAATCCAACTGAAACAACGTAAGAAAGACAAATTGATATAAAAACAAAAAAACTAAATATTTACCTTAATATGCTTACATAAAAGTGTGGGTTAATTTATTAAGAGAAATAAGATTAAACTGTTTAAACATATTATAGTATTAAAAATGAGATGTGAATCTCAAAAAATAGAATATCAAATAAAAATATCAGATGTGAATCTGAATCTACTGGGGAAAATTTTTAGAATAAAATAACTGCAAATGTTAAATCAGAAATTTTATTAGTGGTTATCTCTGAGTGTTAAGATATTAAGTTTTATAGGGGATTACTTACAATCATGGTGATTATTCTAAACTTTCATTTTTTTAGATAATCAGGGAGCAGAGTAAAGCTAGAAATTCCTTTTATTAAAATGCAACAGCAAAAATATTTTTTCCAATGGATTAAAATAGCCATGTAATATTACTTTTATAATCAGAAAAGCAGTATCTCAGGAACAGAATACACTCTTGTCTAACATTCAAATGATCAATACTCATGCCTGATTGAGCATTTATCTTAGCTTCAAAATCTATATGTTAATGTCTTCTCACTGGTATTCTCCAGCTAAGTATTTGACGTTAATGTTCTAAGAAATCTCAAAATTTCCCATCTACAGTGTAAATCTTATGAAAGGAAATAACATAACATTGGGGGTTATCAGACATCAGTGGGCTTAAGCTCATGTTTTGGAAGATATGCACTTGATTTTTATTACTGTAGCCAAGAACTATTACTGCTATCACTTCTTTGAGTCATAGTACACAATGGTTCCAGCACACAAATCCCCATGCAAAATATGATGAGCACAGCTATTGAGCTGATTATATACCTTTTAACATTGCCAGTTAAAGCCACACACTATCTGCAAATGAAGGATATTACGACCAATTAGGCATCATAGCTATTAGTAACAAATCTTTTAAGTGCCATGTACATGAAAAATAAACATGGGGTCCCCTTTATCAACATATGACATATTTTAAAATGTCCAAAATATGTATGAAAATCATATATGAGATGATTAAGAGAAGTGTGAGTTGACAAATCTGAAGCAAAAAAAAGAAAGAGTCATATCATAAAAACACAGTGCCTTGCATAACTAAATCACAAAGTGTGGAAGAAAATGCCCTAAGAGCAACAGAAACAGTTTTTTTTGTAAGGAGAAAAATACACATTTAAGGAGTGACAGAAGTAGTTTCACAGAAAAGGGCATGTCTGAAAAACAGACTTTCAACAGGTAGAGGAGGAAAGAAGAAACACCATGAGCCAAGCCTGTGATGGGGGAGATGTTAGGGTACACCGACGTGTCAGGCACGCATCTTAGGTAGAGAACTGGGTGCATGAAGGTGGGGTCTACATGCAAGAACAGGACCATATTTTAAAGCATCATGAAGTTCAGAGAGAGAGGCTTGTACTTAAAATTATTAAATAGTGGACACTGCACTGGGCATTTCATACATTCATTCAGTGATGTGTACTGAACGTCCACCTCTAACTGAGCAATGCGCTAGGGGCTAAGGATATGAAAGGAAGTCAAAAGGGGCATCACCTCCATCTTAATGATGCATTCAGACTAGTGGAGAATATAGACTCCAATTACATGATCAAAGAGTACAAAATGCCCTCAGTGACATTAACTATGCAACCAAGCTGTTATGACAAATTTTCCAAAGCTACACTGTTTGGAGACATCTTTTAGAAGCAACGCTACTGACAGCACTGGAATGATGAAGTGGGGGAAGGGAAGCATTCCAGCAAGCGGGAAGAGAATGGGCAAAGGCCTAGGAAGGAAGAAATACAAGGGCCCCCCACCTACAGCACACAAGCCATGAGGGGGCATGGAATGAAGTAAGGTTAGAAAAGTAGAAGCCCAGATTATCAGAGAAAGAGTGCAAATGGATTTACTGATGGGAAAACTGAGACCTCAAAGAGCTGGAGAAGTAGGGTGTGGGATGGGATTTGCCCAAGGTGAGACAGTGGTCATAGCAAAAAAAAAAAAAAACAAACCCTCAGGTATCTTGACTTGAGGTTTAACGCTCTTCTCATTTAATAGTCCTGCCACCAGGGCTGGGAAGATGGGTGGACTCAGGGGAAGCATGGGAGACACAGGACTGGCCGATTGGTGGTCGGGGGGTGGTAATGGCCTGGACCCTTCAACTTTGCCCTTGATATAAGATGCTCGCTTTCAAATTAAATGAGTTATTATCTGAACTATAAGACAAACAGTTAAAAAATCCAAACAGAGCTTTTCCATCTGCAGAGGTGTAAAGTGACACCATCTCTCTGGAAGGCAATATTCACATTTAAGAAAGCACACATCTTTGTTCCAGAAACTCTTTATCCAGGAATTTATGTTTTAAATAGTTGTTAATATAAAAAGTAAGATATTTATGTATTATTATTTGCATTATGTTAATGCATCTACACATTGTAAAGGATGTGTACATTAATGTCATTTTGTGGCACACACATATTTGTGGAAGACAAAGGTTCCCAGAAGGTAATTTATAATTGCACGAGAAGAAATGAAGTCACTCAGTCGTGTCTGACTTGTTTTGACCCCATGGACTGTGTAGCCCACCAGGCTTCTCTGCCCATGGAATTTTCCAGGCAAGAGTACTGGAGTGGGTTGCCATTTCCTTCTCCAGGGGATCGTCCCGACCGAGGGATCGAACCCGGGTCTCCTGCACTGCAGGCAGATGCTTTACCATCTGAGCCATCAGGGAAGCCCCTAATAATCGCACAAGTGTGTAACCAAATGTCAATCAGTACGAGAGAGGTTAGATAAATTACAGCAAATACACAAAATGAAATTCTGTGTGGCTGTTGAAAAGTACTGACGTTTGGAGACCTCCATGATTAAAGAGTAAGCCAAGGTGAGACCAGGGGTAGAACAAGATAATACACAGTGTTCTACCATTTGTGTAAAAATGTACACACTGCCTCTAGAAAAATACACAAATATTACAAAATATACAGTTGCATTACAAAATACAAAAATTATAAACTAGACGGCTATTATTAGCATCTGGAAAGGAGAACCTGTTAGCTAGAGGACAAAATGAATCCAACTTTTTTTTCATTTCTAGATTTCTCAACACTTCTTGATTTTTTAAAATCAGTGGTAATTATTGTTTGTTCTTAAGAAAAAAAAAAAAAAGGCAAGGATTCGGGACCGAGGCGGCAGTGGTCAGGAAACAACACAGGGCAAATCTGTATTCTATAAGCAGTTTCAAAGGTTAGCACCCCATGGCTTGGCCAAGAATGCAAGTAATGAGCTAAAAGGGAAAGTCAAAGTTGTATTCAGATTTTTGACATCAAAGAGCTTCAAGGTAAAGAGACAGAAGAAAAAGTGGACTGGAGAATGCAGACACATGACCAGCTTGGTTTTGAACATACAAAGTCCAAAGCAGAAGCAATACTTCCAGAAGTATAAGGCATTTTTCTTTTACATTAGAAGAACTATTAGAAGAACTATTCTTTAGATAAAAGTCTGTTGGTACACTGGGATGACCCAGAGGGATGGTATGGGGAGGAAGGTGGGAGGGGGGTTCAGGATTGGGAACACGTGTACACCTGTGGCGGATTCATGTTGATGTATGGCAAAACCAATACAATACTGTAAAGTAAAATAAATAAATAAATAATAAATAAATAAAAATAAAAGAACCTTTGAAAGGTCCAGTGGTTGTCTCCTTTTGCAAGTCATTGAAAGCAGTTCTTTAGCAAATATGGTGGGAAATACACGGCAGGAACAGGCTGCTGCTTCCACGTTTCCCTGTAATTTCTGTAGGGGTAGAAAGCACGAACAGACCTTGCCACCGTGTAATTGTCAATTTGATTCTATGCTATCTTTTCCTTTTCTGTGCCAGCACTCTGATCTTTCTGTCCCCTAAACTACAACATGCATGTTAATGAATTTCACCAGGCAGCCTTACTTGATATCCTCATCGTTGGCAAAAAGGACGACGGCCCTGGAGTTGGGGGTGTCCAGGAGCTGCTTGATAATTTTGTCAAAGTCAATCGTCCTGTCTTTGCGTTCCTGGGGGATTCTCACGGACTGAGCAATGCAGAGTCCACCTGTTCAAGAAAAGAAAGCAGAATGTCAATTAACTTCCTGAAGTGATACCAAAGGAACCAGGGAGAGTAGACAGGGAGGAGGGCATTATGAATTCTGAGTACACAGCTCTTCCTTGGTGATCTTGCTGAATGAGGAAGGCTTAGGCTAGAAACCTGAGCCCTGAGCTGTCATTCGTACTTGGCATGCCTTCCATGGTATGGCATAGCCCCAATGCACTTGAAAAAAAACAGGTATGCCCAGGAATACCAATGACAGTGACTCTGGGGAGGTAGGCTGTGAAAATGTGTACATGTCAGTTAGGTCAAGTTGGCTGACAGTGTTGCTGTACTTTATAGGACCATTGGTGACTTCAAGCACACTGAAGGTTGAAAGACACTTAGATAGTGAAACTGGATGGGAGGGCTTCAAAACGAACGTTATATGCTACAAGAAAACCATAGTCAGCTGCTGTGAAGTGAAGTTGCTGTGAAGTTGCTCAATCATGTCCAACTCTTTGTGACCCCATGGACTGTAGCCTACCAGACTCCTCTGTCCATGGGATTTTCCAGTCAGCTACAATATATATATTAAAGAAAAGTACTCAAAGAGATAAAACTCATGTCAATTTCTATTACTTTTCTGGTGTTTGCAGTCTCATAATTTTCCTCCTTCATATTCATCTCAGCTTTTCAAGCTCACAGACAATGGAATAAAAAAAAAAAACAATAAGATCAACTATTATAAATCACAGTAATGAATTTTTTTGACTACATGCTATATACTCAGTCTACAAATAATGTGCTTTATGTATGTTACCTGATTTTAAAAACCTTAAGGGCAGTTAGCATTGCCCATTTCATGTTGGAAGAAAAGGGGATTAAATAAATAAATAGATGTATTTACTGCAGACTTCTCAAGGCTGTCATGCTATTAATTGGCTTATGATATGCAGCCATTTACAAAGCAACTGATATCCTCCTCACTACCCCAACTCTTGCCTGGTAGTTACTCCCCGATGTAGTGTTTTATAAAATACACCTTAAGAAAGGCTGGTATAGGCAAAAGGGGTAGAGAGGATATCTGGAGGTCAAGCCTCAAAGGCCATCCAATGGGCAGAAGGCCTAGGGGCAGAGACAAGAGGAAAGCTTTGTTCTCTTTGTAACCTGGAGATGCCCATAACCAATGAGCTTATATCCAAAACATGGACAACCGTGTGGATGCTACCAGATTTCCATAAATATAAAAAATATAAACTGTAATCCAGAAGTGAGCCTCCATTACATTTTAATCCATTATACTTAATCAGTGTCAGCTCTCTGTAAGTGGCTCTCAACCTTCAGTGTGCTTGAAGTCATCAGTGGTGCTATACAGTACAGCAACACTGTCAGCCAACTTGACCTAACTGACATTTACAGAATAATCCCCAGGACAACAGAAGAATGCACATTATTTTCAAGTGAAAATAGAATGTTCATTAAGCTGGACCATCTTCTGGGTCATAAAAGAGAAAAATACCCTCAAATTTAAAAGAATCTTATGACCTCAGACCATAAGATAATCAAACTAGAAATGAATAATAGAGAGATAACAGGAAAATCTCCAAACACTTGGAAATTAAACAGCACACATTTAAATAACCCATGGGTCAAAGAGGAAGTACCAAGAAATTTAAAAATATCTCTAAATGAAAACTAAACTGTAACATCTCAGAATATATAGATTATAGCTAGACTGATGTTTACAGGAAAATAGAAATAATTAAACATTTAAGTTAGGAAAGAAGAAACACGCAGAATCAGTAACCTAAGCATCCACTTTAATAAATAAGACAAACAAGAGCTAAATAACTCACCTCCCAAAAGGCGGAAAAGAACACAATGGTATATTACTACATAACTACTAAAATATCTTTCAAAAATATTGAAAATTTCAAATTCTGGAGAAGATGCAGAGCAACATAAATGCTCATTCATCACTGGTAGAAACACACAATGGTACAAAACAGTCTGGAAAACAGGTTGGCATTAAATGTTAAATATAGAATTAACATATAAAGCAGTAGTTCCAATGCTAGGGGTTTTTCCAAGTGAACTGAAAAGTTATGTTCACACAAATGTGCTCAAAATGTTTGCAGAAACTTCATTCTTAATCACTAAAACTGAAAACAAGTAAGACATTTGTTAACAGGTGAATGGATAAACGAACCATAGTCCATGCAGGTGCTAGGATATTTTTGAGCAACAAAAGGGAACTACTGATTCTCAGAAGAACATGAATGATTCAAAAATGCATTTTGCTAAGTGAAAAGGTCAAACCAAAAAGGGTACATATTATGTAAGTCTATGCATATGACATTCCAGTGGAAAAAAGCAAAACCATGGGGTTGGGAAACAGATTAGTGGATGTCAAGATTTGGGAGAGAGAGGAGGGGCTGGCCACAAGGGGCTGCACAAGGACAGCTGGGCAGTGATGAGGTCTGTATGGTATGTGATGTAGAAATGTGGCTCTGTCTACTTGTTAAAACCCGAAGCACAATGTGTCACAATAACTGGACTTCACGGTATGCAAAATCAACCAACATATTAGGAGATGCAGACGGTGACGACTGAGGTGAATGGCATTAAGAATGTACCAGAGCATTTCACTGAAGGGGATGAGTGGAAGAGGAGTTGGCCTAAGCAACTTTTTATTTATTTATTTATTTATTTTTTGCTTTCTAGCGCTTTTATTGTCATTTACTTTTAAATAAATTTTATTTTTACTTCATTTTACTTTACAATACTGTATTGGTTTTGCCATACATTGACANACACTTTGTCCTTCTCTGTTACACTGAAATTTCTAATCTGTCACTGGATGGGCAAAAGAGATCCAATGAAAGCAGAGATAGAATTTTCCAGAATCTTGCAGCAAAGGTAAAAGCAATCAGATTTTCCAGTCCCTGAGGTTTTACTCCATGGGCTTTTACTGTTAGTGCATATAAAGCAAAAATCCAAGCCATTCTGGCTTAAAACAGCACGTACTGGATTCACAGAAGCCTGCCACAGACAGCAGTGTTGAGCATTGGAGCTGGAAGGATTCAGAAGGTTTACCTGGACTAAATGAGGGCACCAAGGCTAGCCTAGTTCACAGGGCCAGGCAGTGCCAAAATGCCCACAAATTCCCAAATAAATCTTTTCCTTAAGTTTCATGAAAAAAAAAAAAAAAAANTGGAAGGATTCAGAAGGTTTACCTGGACTAAATGAGGGCACCAAGGCTAGCCTAGTTCACAGGGCCAGGCAGTGCCAAAATGCCCACAAATTCCCAAATAAATCTTTTCCTTAAGTTTCATGAAAAAAAAAAAAAAAAAAGGAGTGCTCAGAAATGAACTAAAAAATTTTTTTTCTAGAGCTTTATGAGCTGGCATTTTTGACTAATTACATAGTGGGCTATGTGACGCAGTGTGTCTCAGCTATAAAAAGCAAATCTATCCTTCAGAAAATAAACACTACAGGCAACTACTCATGCAATTGAATAGAAACATGGCAGGGTCTGACAGTTCTAAGCCATTCTCCATTTTGATGTATTCATCAGCATTTTCAGCTTCTTATGCTTTAAAGCCATTGTTCAAGGTTATTGTAAGGATTAAATGAGACAACATACGTAAAATAATTAGAAAAGTCTTGGGCCTATGATAGGTGCACAATCAACGGTAGCTGTTATTTTGTGTTATGGACAAGAGTTTTCTACCTTGATAGAGCATAGCTTGTCACGTTCCCATTGTCCTCCCTAATCGTGGCTTCAGAACTAAATAATGTGGTGTTTAAAGTGGCTTTCACCTCCATTTTCCCCATAAGTTCCTCTCAAAGTTGCACTGTGACTGCAGGGATTTCTGGGGCATAAAGACTCCGTTTCCACTTCTTTCCTTCCCATCCCTGTGTGCTAAGTCGCTCAACGTATACAACTCTTTGTGATCTTATAGACTGTAGCCTTCCAGGCTCCTCTGTCATGGGATTTCCCAAGCAAAAATACTGGAGTGGGGTTATTTCTTTCTCCAGGGGCTCTTTCTGANCCCCCAAAACTTAGTGCCTTGAATACCACCCAGTAAGTTTCTGTGGGTGTGGGCCCAGGGGTATTTCAGCTTGGTCCTCTGGCTCAGGGTCTCCCCAAGTGAAATCAAGGTCTTGGCTGGGGCTGCGTCAGCCCTATGGTCATCTGAGAAGTATCTGTATCTAAGCTCACTTGTGCAATTGCTGATGGGAAGCAGTTTCTGTGGCTGTTGGGTTGAGGGCCTCAATTCCTTCCTGGCTGTTGGCCAGAGGCTCCCTCAGTTCCTGGCCATGTGGGCCTCTGCTTAGGGCAGCTGACAACATGATAGCTGGGTTCCTCAGAGTGAGAAAGAAAGAAAGTGAAGGAGAGAAAACGTGTGTGTGTAAGGAAGAGGGACCCTACAGTCTTGAATAACCTAGTATGACAGAGTGACATCCATCTGTGTCTGTATTCTATAGAAGCCAGTCACTAGGTGCAGCCCATATTCCAGGGGAAGAGGTGTCAAAAGGGTGTGAACAGGAGGAAGGAGGGTCTTTGGTAGACACTTTAGAAGCCCCTCCTACAATCTTACACTTAATATATAGCTGAAAATGTGATTCAGACCCATGATCTCACATAATTCATTCGCACCATTATCAACCAAGTAAGGAGAATGTGGATTAGCAAGCTTACATAACTTGTAGAAGGTTACAGACCACCAGAACCAGGACTTGATCCCAGAATTATTTTAAATTCATTGTCCTTGCATTCCAAGAATCAGGAGAGTATATTGGATGGATTTAACAAAAAAGATGAGTTCTGTTGTTTTCTCCTTTATTCTTAACTGAGAAACTACTCACATATCCTATCTCCATTGTCCTAGGCACCTGCAGCACAGTGGTCCAGAGTTCTGGAAAATATGGTTCTGAAGCGCAGGATTCTGGATTTGTTCCCATGAAGGGGATCCAAGGAGGTTCTGTGTTGTTTCATATAGTCAAGAAGCAAGAAGCTGACCCAGAGGAGGTCTCGTGGGGCTTTGGCCCTGAGTTTAACTACAGAGTCCTGCTGCAAGTCCACCGTGGGGCAGACCCCCCTACCTGGGTCAGCCTCCAGGACAAGTACCAGCACAGGGTCCAAGTGCCCAATGTGATGTCCCTGAGGATTGAGAACCTGACCCCAGAGGACAGTGGGCAGTACCGGGCTCGAGCCAGCTTCACTGGAGGAAGAGAATTTAGCCAAGTTTTCCACCTCACTGTCTATGGTAAGCGACACCTCCTCACCCCACCCTATGGCTTCCCTCCTGCTTTTGTGCTAGGAGTTTCACATAGGCCCCATTTTTCATGATCCCTTCCAGACACCAGCCTTCATATCTTGTTTTCTCTTTCAGAATTAGGGTAGGTAGGTTTGCCACAAATGGTGTACAGAGCTGATATTCATACCAGGGATAAAAATCACTTCAGTGTTTTGGGAAAGGAGGATGAAAATTTGGGTAAATGTATTTCTCATTAGCTCAGTTCAGTTCAGTTCTCTTCAGTTGTTGAGTTGTGCCTGACTCTTGTGACCCCAAGGACTGCAGCACGCCAGGCTTTCTGTCCATCACCAACTCCAGGAGCTTGCTCAGACTCATGTCCATTGAGTTGACGATGCCATCAAACCATCTCATCCTCTGTCATCTCCTCCTCCTCCTGCCTTCAATCTTTCCCAGCATCAGGGTCTTTTCCAATGAGTCAGTTGTTCCCATCAGGTGGCCAAAGTATTGGTGCTTCAGCTTCAGCATCAGTCCTTCCAATGAATATTTCAGACTGACTTCCTTAAGGATTGACTGGTTGGATCTCCTTGTAGTTCAAGGGACTCTCAAGAGTCTTCTCCAATACCACAATTCAAAAAACATCAATTCTTCAGTGTTCAACTTTATTTATGGTCGAACTCTCTCATCTATTCATGACTACTGGAAAAACCATAGCTTTGACTAGATGGATTTTTGCTGGCAAAGTAATGTCTCTGCTTAATAATATCCTGTCTAGGTTGGTCACAGCTTTTCTTCCAAGGAGCAAGCGTCTTTTAATTTCATGGCTGTAGTCACCGTCTGCAATGATTGTGGATCCCAAGAAAATAAAGTCTATCACTGTTTCCATTGTTTCCTCATCTTTTTGCCATGAAATCATGCAACTGGATGCCACGATCTTCATTTTTTTGAATGCTAAATTTTAAGCCAGCTTTTTCATTTTCCTCTTTCACTTTCAACAAGAGGCTCTTTAGTTCTTCTTTGATTTCTGCCATAAGGGTGGTGTCATCTGCATATCTGAGGTTATTGATATTTCTTTTGGCAACCTTGAGTCCAGCTTGTGCTTCATTCAGCCCAGCATTTTTCATGATGTACTATGCATATAAGTTAAATAAGTAGGGTGACAATATACAGTCTCGATGTACTCCTTCCCAACTTGGAACCAGTCTGTTTTTCCATGTCCGGTTCTAATTGTGGCTTCTTGACCTGCATGCAGATTTCTCAGGAAGCAGATAAGGTGGTCTGGTATTCCCATCTCTTGAAGAATTTTCCACAGTTTGTTGTGATCCACATAGTCAAAGGTTTCAGTGTAGTCAATGAAGCAGAAAATGATGTTTTTCTGGAATACTCGAGCTTTTTCTATGATCCAACAGGTGTTGGTAATTTTCTCTGTTTCCTCTGCCTTTTGTAAATCCAGTTTGAACCTCTGGAAGTTCTCAGTTCATGTACTGCTGAAGCCTGGCTTGGAGAATTTTGAGCATTGCTTTGCTAGTATGTGAGATGAGTGCAATTGTGTGGTAGTTTGAACATTCTTTGGCATTGCCTTTTTTTGGGATTGGAATGAAAACTGACATTTTCCAATCCCGTGGCCACTTCTGAGTTTTCCAAATTTGTTGGCATATTGAGTGCAGCACTTTCACAGGATCATGTTTTAAGATTTGAAATACCTCAGTTGGAATTCTGTCACCTCCACTATCTTTGTTCATAGTGATGCTTCCTAAATTCCACTTGACTTTGCACTCCACGGTGTCTGGCTCTAGGTGAGTGATCACACCATCGTGGCGATCTGGGTCATTAAGGTCTTTTCTGTATAGTTCTTCTGTGATGAAGTTCTCCACTTCTTGCTAATAAGTTCTGCTTCTGTTAGGTCCATTCTGTTTCTGTCCTTTAGTAGGCCCATCTTTGTATGAAATGTTCCCTTGGTATCTCTAATTTTCTCAAAGGGATCTCTAGTCTTTCCCATTGTATTATTTTTCTCTGTTTCTTTGCATTGATCATTTAGAAAGGCGTTCTTATCTCTCCTTGCTTTCTTTGGAAGTCTGCAATCAGATATACCTTTGCTTTTCTCTTTTGCCACTTGCTTGTCTTCTTTTCTCAGCTATTTGTAAGGCTTCCTAGGACAGCCATTTTGCCTTTTCGTATTTCTTTTTCTTGGGGATGGTTTTGATCACCACCTCCTGTACAATGTTATAATCCTCCATCCATAGGTCTTCATTAGAATTTGTTATAATAATTATTCTTCTTTATAGGACTCTGTTTATTTGATTTGTGTATTAACTCCATCTACTGCTTCTATCACAAATCACAAATTACTGGACATGAAACAACAGATTGGTTCCAAATTGGGAAAGGAGTAAGTCAAGGCTGTATATTGTCCCCCTGCTCATTTAACTTATATGCAGAGAACATCATGAGAAATGCTGGGCTGGATGAAGCACAGCTGGAATCAAGATTGCCAAGAGAAGTATCAACAATTTCAGATATGCAGATGACACCACCCTTATGGCAGAAAGCAAAAGAGAACTAAAGAGCCTCTTGATATAAGTGAAAGAGGAGAGTGAGAAAGTTGGCTTAAAACTCAATATTCAGAAAACTAAGATCATGGCATCTGGTCCCATCACTTCATGGGAAATAGATGGGGAAACAGTGAGAGACTTTATTTTTTTGGGCTCCAAAATCACTGCATATGGTGACTGCAGCCATGAAATTTGAAGATGCTTAGTCCTTGGAAGAAAAACTATAACCAACCTAGACAGTATTTTAAAAAGAAGAGATATTACTTTGCCAACAAAGGTCCATCTAGTCAAAGTTATGGTTTTTTCCTGTGGTCATGTATGGATGTGAGAGTTGGACTCCAAAGAAAGCTGAGTGCTTAAGAATTGATGCTTTTGAACTGTGGTGTTGGAGAAGACTCTTGAGAGTCCCTTGGACTGCAAGGAGAACCAACCAGTCCATCCTAAAGGAAATCAATCCTGAACATTCATTGGAAGGACTCATGCTGAAGCTGACACTCCAAGGCTTTGGCCACCTGATGCAAACAACTGACCCATTGGAAAAGACCCTGATGTTGGGAAACATCGAGGATGGGAGGAGAAGAAGCGAAAGAGGATGAGATGGTTAGATGGCATCACCAATTCAATGGACATGAGTTTGAGTAAGCTCTGGGAGTTGGTGATGGACAGGGAAGCCTGGCGTACTGCAGTCCATGGGGTTGCAAAGAGTCGGACTTGACTGAGTGACTGAACTGAACTAGTGGATTAAGACACAAAAATATTATTTTATCTTTCTGGAGGTCAGAAGTCAGACAGAAGTCTCACTGGGCTAATCAAGTTGACTTAAACATATTAGTAACAGTCTAGAAGTTGAAAGTTACATTTTATTTGGTAGACATTTTCAGGACTTCAAGCCTAAGAGACAGCATCTCAAGTAACCCTAAGAGAACTGCTCTGAGGAGGCTGAGGAAGGAGTCAGGTCATATAGAAATTTGCAACAAGGGGCAGGTAGTCTGAACTTTAAAGGATTATTGGTAATTAAGCAAAAACAGATATCTCAAGGAATTTAGCACTTTTCCATGTATACTGCTGCTGCTAAGTCACTTCAGTTATGTCCGACTCTGTGCGACCCCATAGACGGCAGCCCAGCAGGCCTCCCCATCCCTGGGATTCTCCAGGCAAGAACACTGGAGTGAGTTGCTATTTCCTTCTCCAAAGCATGAAAGTGAAAAGTGAAAGTGAAGTCACTCAGCCATGTCCAACTCTTAGCGACCTCATGGACTGCAGCCTACCAGGCTCCTCCATCCATGGGATTTTCCAGGCAAGAGTACTGGAGTGGGGTATCATTGCCTTCTCCATTTCCATGTATGGGAAGGTGCAAAAGTCTGGGCTTACTGGAGTCATTCCTTTTATATTCATCTCAGCTCTCTGGGGCTTTGCCCCTCCCTCTCCACCCCATCACCCCAGCTCCTCAGGGATCACCATGGGAAATGACTGAAGGCTGCAAGATAACAGGCATTGTTCTTCCTGCGCCCCTTCTAAGCTCAGAAATTCATGTTTGGGGGCTGGGATCACTGATGGCTGTGGAATCCTTGTTTATCGATATGGCAGGAAATGCTCCGTTTTCAGTGCTGTCAG
Source organism: Neotragus pygmaeus (assembly GCA_006410875.1). Lineage (NCBI taxonomy): Eukaryota > Metazoa > Chordata > Mammalia > Artiodactyla > Bovidae > Neotragus > Neotragus pygmaeus. The sequence continues at coordinate 15,665 of SJYV01002141.1, forward strand.
AACTGTCTTCCTTCCTCTAGGTTCCAGAGGAACAAATGACTGCCGGCATTCTCTGGCTCATGGTCACACTTGTCCATCTTCAGAGCCAGCAATATAGGGATGATTTCTTCTCACACTGATCCCTCTGACCTCCTCTTCTTTTTCCTTCTTCTACTTTTAAGGACCCTTGTATTGCCTTGGTTCCAACCAGGTATTCTGGAATAAATCCCTATTTGAAGGTCAGTTAATAAATATCCTTAATCCATCTGTTACCTTCATTCCTCTTTGCCAAATAGCCTAACATAAACAGAGGTTCTGGGGATTAGGGTATTATGCATCCACCACAAGTTGGAAATCCATAGGTAGGTAGTCCCCCCTGTCCTTTCTCTTTTTTTACCAGACAGAGATATAGTTGCTTACTAAGACCCCTCAAATCTAGCTCCAAATCCTCAACAGATACAGGAGAAAATTTACAGTGCATCTTAAGAGCCTTATTTAGTCAACTCTTTGTTTCCCTAAAGTTTCTGTTGCATAGTGAAATATAGATATGAGAATGACTTGGAACACTTTAGAACCCCACGTGATATCTATAACAGTTGCTGTCAATCAGCAACTTCTTCTCTGCCTGTGGGAACTTTAAGTTTAGTGACATGTTCTAACCACACTTGGGTTGTAGTTCCTGGTCACTACCAGTGAGTCTCTTAGAAATGTCTTTACTTTTGGCATCTAGCACAGGCCATATTTCAGTACTCCAGAAGGGATGTGTGTCCCAGGAATTATTTGAACAGGAGAAGCAGGGCAATGGCCCTGGACCAAGTCAAATCCTTCTTTCCCCGATTTCTTCCCCTGGAAAGAAGGAAACATCCCAATTTCTTACATACAATGAGTCCTGGAAGGTGAAATCCATCATATAGTTTTTTTATGGAAGAATTTTAAGGCTTGCTAATCTATTGAGCTCACATAGGACTTACTTCAATTGTTTCCTTTCTTATTGTCATTGCTGTATATTTGGGTTTGGGGAAAACGGTGTTTCTTCTGGAAAATGCATTGACCGTCCCGAGAGGGAGGTTGACAGAGCTTCAGTGAGATAATGGATGAGAAAATGTGAACTGCCATGTTCTGCACTCATGTGATGCTCCATTCTTTTGTCTCACCTACCCCAGAGCCCGTGATTCTTCCTGAGATTCTGGTCAAGTCATCATCCATCACATCAGGCTGGTGCAATGTCACCCTGGAGTGCAGGGACCCAGGGAACAGAGAGGACCTGAAGGTGACCTGGGAGAGCAAGGGTCTTCCCAGGGAGCTGGAGTGGAGTGGGACACCAGGACCAGCCCCCAGCTCCTGGAGCCTGAGTGTGAACCTGTCCCTGAGCCAGCCCAATGCCAGCCTCACCTGTGTGGTCAGCAACCATGTGGACCAGAAAGCTGCCACTGTAGACTTTAGGAAAGTCTGTTTCCTTGGTAAGTGTGACCTGCCAGAGGAGAGGGACACTCTTGGAGCTCAGGTGCACTGGGGTGAGAGCTCTGGGCTTTTGTCCCTACTGTGTTATTGGCACCACCTTCCACCAGGTCACCCCATGCAGGAGCCTGGGAAGCACAATCAATTTGCTTCTGCTTTTGAATTTCTCTCACATCCATGGTCTCCTCTCCACCCCTTGCCCCTGTTGGTCCAGGCACTAGCCTTCCAGTACCTCTCCCCATGTCATTCATCATTCATTGTGTGTCTAGAGTGACCTTTAGGAAAAGTGAATTGGATTGTGTCAATCATGTTATCTGAGGGACTTGACTCAGTGTCTCCCTGTAGGATTCAGGGCTCCATGTCTCTCTTCTCATGTATTTCACACTGGATTGTTTGCCTAGAGCCCCTTCTGACCCTCTGGAAATGCTATTTCCTTTACCACCAGCCTCCCAAGTCAAGAGTCCTTCACTTCATTACTTACTGCTGTTGAAGGATGTCTCTCAGTTAAGGCCAATGATCTTAACTGAGTGATCAGTTTGGTTACACAGGGGGGTCCCATGCTGGTTATGGTTCTGCTTTTAATAACGTTTGAAGAAAAGGAACCTCAGTCTCATTTGGCAGAGGGCCTTGCTGGTGCCATAACCTTCCAGTAGAGAGGTTATCTTTTTAAAGGAGTGATCGATGGCCACTCCACCCTGAGTAGCAATGCTGTTTGTGGACTTGTCTCCTGTGCAGATTAGAACACCTTGAGGGCAGAGGCCATGTTTTCTCTTCTTTGAATTCATGTCCCAAGCAAAGATCTTGGCAATGTTTCCTCACACTCAAGTGTTTCATTGAATTATGAATGACCTGGTGTGTAGTTCACCCTTCCAACCCGTCCTCCCCAAGGGAGACCTGACCTGCTGGGGGGATCTGATATGTCAGCATCCCTTAAATACCCTATAACCCTTGCCTCAGCCTCATCATGGACTCTCAGACAAAATTAAACACTCAGCAAATCCTTAGGAAAGAGATTCTTACCCTCTCTTATCCTCCTTGTCCAATTCTTTCCTGCCCTGTCCTCCTGCCTGCCACAGTTGGATGACGGCAATCCTCATGGCTGATAATCTGATACAGACATGCAGTGAACATTATGTTCCTCTTTCCTGAAATGCTGTGGCTACTATGAATATCTGGGAAACTCCTACTCCTCGCTCAAGACTCAATTTCTGCATCACCTCCTCTGGAAGGCCCTCCCTGAAGACACGCATACAAGATGTAAACCTCCATTGAACTGCAGTGTCTCTGACTGGGAGATTTTTGTATTTTCTCAGTTCAGTTATGAATGAACCTGCTGCACTCTTAAACTTCTGGACCAGGACTTCAGACTTCTCCCTGTGTTCTCTATCTCACTATGGCAATGGTTATTTAAAATTCTGTCTTCCCTTAACCATTCTCCATTTTCTTTGTGTGAGGGAAACAGGTTCACAAGAAAAGACCATTGCTGGTCCCCTTGAAGGCATCCTATGGGCTGTCGTGGCTGTGCTATTCTTCCTGGGAGCTGGACTGTATTTTTGGAAGACATATAAGAAGGAAAGGAACACAGAGACTGGAAGAGGCAGGTTGCACTTCTCTTTCATCCTCAGATAACTCCTCTCTTCCACTGAAGCCCTTTCTTCTTCATTTTGCTGCTCAGAGATTGCTCTTGCAAAGGGGCTGGTGTGTGTGATCATGGAATTGGGGTCATAACCATGGAGCTGGGCACAGGTTTTCAAGACTGAGATTCAAGCTCCACTCTGTGTATGTGTGTGACTCAGGAGCAGCATTGCAGGAGGACCACAGGAACCAAGATGATGGTGACTGGACAGAGCAGCGCCAGGAAGAGTATCAAGAAGGCACCTACCAGGTGAGAGGTGGGAGCTGAGCTCATCCTAGGCCCCTCTGCAGCTGCACTTGTCCTTATCAAACCTAGTCATTGCTATTTTTGGTCCTACTGTTCTTTCTGAACAGCCAACAGCATTAACTAGGAAAATTTATGTCTGAGGCCCGTATGGTACTGGGTACTTAGGGGGAACCATAAACAGTGCATGTCAGCAGCATTGGTTCCATGTGGGCTCCTTTGCAGCCCATTGTTTAGTCACTAAGTCACATCCAACTCTTTGCAACCTCATGGACTGTAGCACTCCCGGCTTCCCTAACCTTCCCTACTTAATGAACCTTGTTCAAACTCATGTTCATTCAGTTGGTGATGCCATACAACCATCTCATCCTCTTTCACTCCCTTCTCCTCCTGCCCTCAATCTTTTCTAGCATCAGGTCTTTTCCAATGAGTTGGCTGTTCACATAGGGTGATCAAAGTGTTGGAGCTTCAGCTTCAGCATCAGTCCTTCCAGTGAATATTCAGGGCTGATTTTCTTTAGGATTGGCTGGTTGGATCTCCTTGTAGTCCAAGGGACTCTCAAGAGTCTTCTCCAGCACCACAGTTCTAAAGCATCAATCCTTTGGTGCTCACTCAGCCTTCTTTATGGTCAACTCCCACATCTGACTACTGGAAAAACCATAGGTTTGACTATATATACCTTTTCAGCAAAATAATTCTACTTTTTAATATGCTGTCTAGATTGGTCATAGCTTTTCTTTCAAGAAGCAAGCATCTTTTAATTTCATGGCTGCAGTCATAGCCCGTGCTGATTTTGGAGCCCCAAAATATAAAATCTATCACTGTTTTCACTTTCCCCTCATCTCTTTGCCTTGAAACGATGGGACCAATGCCATGATCTTTGTTTTTTAAATGCTGAGTTTTAAGCCAGCTTTTTTCATGGTCCTCTTTCACCTTCATCAAGAGACACTTTAGTCCTTCTTCACTTTCTGCCATAAGGATGTTGTCATCTTCATATCTGAGATTGTTGATATTTCTCTCAGCAATCTTGATTCCAGCTTGTGATTCATCCAGGCTGTTTTTTTTTTTTTTTGGTGAGATGTACTTTTCATATAAATTAAATAAGTGGGGTCATAGCCTCGACATACTCCTTTCCCAATTTTGAACCAGTTAATTGTTCCAAGTCTTGTTTGAACTGTTGCTTCTTGACCAGCATATAAATTTCTCAAGAGACATGTAAGGTGCTCTGGTATACCCAACTCTTTAAGAATTTTTCCACAGTTTTTTGTGATCCCCACAGTCAAAGGCTTTAGTGTAATTAATGAAGCAGAAGTAAATATTTTTCTGGGATTCCCTTGCATTTTCTATGATCCAATGCATGTTGGCCAATTTGACCTCTTATTCCTCTGTTTTTTCTAAATCTAGCTTGTACATCTGGAATTTCTTGGTTCATGTACTGCTGAAGGCTAGCTTGAAGGACTTTGAGCATTACTTTGCTAGCATGTGAAATGAGTGCAATTTTATGGTAATTTGAACATTCTTTAGCATTGCCTTTCTTTGGGATTGAAATGAAAACTGACTTTTCCAGTACTGTGGACACTGCTGAGTTTTCCAAATTTGGTCTAGTTTATACTTTATCTGTTTTGAGAATCCATTATCTTTCAATCCTAGAGTATCAGTGAGCAATATCTGGAACAAGAGTTGCCTCTCAACACTGTCTACTCTGCGATCCAGACAGTACCTGAGAGGGTATGAAGATAATATAATTGGAGGAAACAGAGGAATCTTGGGGCACCTCCACTCTGATGTTGACATCCTTCAAATACCTGCTTGAATTCTGGTTCAGCTCTGGCTGCTCCTGGTCTTTTACTCTGACCTTTGTGATCTCAGCTCAACAAGAGATGGAGCTGGAATTTCAGAGCCGTTAACAGACTAAGTTTTATCCTGGGCACTCTACAAATATTATCTCTTCTAATTATCACAAGGAACTTCTAGGGTAGATATCATGTTCTGTATTTTATAGGACAGTAAATATTATTCCCAAGCTGTTGGCGGCAGACGAAAACCTTAAATTCAACACTGAGTGAATCTAGATTTCACATATTACCCTTCTCTACATGGGCACTGAACCCTGAAATATTGAATGGGAATATCCTTCATTTGTTCCTCTCCCAAAGACCTAGCCTCTGATGCTGGTGCTGCAATATGGACTGAGTTCATTGTTGAATCACCTGGTGGCTAAAGAGGTGTAACCCCTTAAGTGGGCAATGGGGACTTGGTATGCAGGAGACATGGAAAGAGGGATCTTGACAGTTTAGAGGAAACATTCTGAGAGGAATGCTTCTCATTCTTGGGTCTTGTAAGAGTTCTTCCTCTCTTTACAAGGTGTGTTGTGGATTTCAGCAGCACAGTCTTCAAACCAGCTTCACTTACACTGTTATTCAAAAGTTCACTCAATAGGTTTTACATAAGTTTTTCATTTAAACATTCAATGATTCTGTGAGGCAGAAATTTCCACTGCACAGGTGGAAAACTAAAACTTCAGGTGTTAAACACCACATTTAAGCTCCTCAAGTAAAGTGATATGCCTGATTTAGGTTTACAGAGGATCACAATTTCACTAATTTTGACTCTTTTTTCCTCCATTATTCCAGACACTCAACCAATCATTGTCTTCCATTGGGTTATCCTTCAAAATGGTTTTTGTAGTCCACCCTCCTCTCATTCTTTTATTGTTATTTTCTACCTATAGAGATATTCTACCTGCAGTTTCACCATTTTCACATTTCCATCAGCAATATAGGAGGATTCCTGCACATAACTCATAATTTTTTTTGATTATAACCTTCCTAATATGTGTGTGATGTAATATCTCATTGTCATTTTGAATTGCATTTTACTAATAATTAATGAAATTAGAAGAAGATTGCTTCTTGGCAGGAAAACTATGAAAACCTAGACAGTGTGTTAAAAAGCAAAGATGTCATGATGACACAGGTCCATGTAATCAAGGCTATGGTATTTCAAGTAGTCATGTACAGTTGTGAAAGCTGGGCAATAGAGAAGGCTGAGTGCCAAAGAAATGAAGCTTTCAAACTTTGGTGGTGTAGAAGACTCTTGAGAATCCCTTGGAAAGCAAAGAGAGCAAACCAGTCAATCTTAATGGAAATCTGGAATACTCATTGGAATGCTTGATGCTGAAACTGAAGCTCCAATTGTTTGGCTACATGATATGAACATCTGACTCATTGGAAAAGGCTCTGATGCTGGGAAAGATTGAAGGCAGAAGGAGAAGAGGGCAACAGAGGATGAAATGGTTGGATGGCATCACTGCTTCAATGGACATGAGCTTGGGCAACCCTGGGAGATGGCGAGGGACAAGGAAGCCTGGTGTGCTGCAGTCCATGGGGCTGCAAAGAGTTGGACATGTCTTGATGACTGAACAAAAACAATGATGATGAATAAGGTTGAATATTTTTTCATGTGTATTAACTATTTGTATACATTATTTGAATTAATCCGTCTCTCCCTCTTAAGTCTCTCTCATCATGCTTTGTTTCCACCATACCAATAGAACTGCTTTTGTTCAAGTCACTAGGAAACTTCATGTCATTAAATCTAATAGACAGTCTGTTTCATCTCCCTTGAAGCTCAGCAGCAATGGTGCTGTCCTTGCTTGAATCCCTGCATCACTTTGTATTCAACAATCACAATTCTTTCTCTCATACTCAGTGGCAGTTCCCTTGTTGCTTTGACTAGTTTCTTTCTTATCTCTTCAATCTCGCAATTCTGGAATAACCCAGGGATCAGACACAGACCATCCACATCACCTTTCTTCACTGTCTACACTCATTACTTTCTGGTGTTATGGCCATGCACTACTCCCCAAACCTGTGTCTATGTAAACTTACGAGGCAAAAATATCTACAGATGTAATCAAAGTTAAGGTCCTTGAGATTGAGAGATTACTCTGGATTATCTAGGTGGTCTTATTTTAATCAAGGAAGTTCACAAAAGTGGAAGAATAAGAGGTAGAAAAGTGGGTCTGAGAGATATGAGGTGAGAATTTGACATACTATTGCTGTCTTTGAAGATGGAGTAAAAGGACCATACGTCCAGCACATGTGGGGGTCTGTAGAAGCTAGGAAAGCTTACAACTAGGTGAACATGAAGACTTCAGTCTTACAACTGCCAAGAACAGAATTCAAGTCATAACAGGAACCAGCAGAAAATGGATTCTTCTACTGAGACTCTAGAAAGGACCATAGCTTATGAATACCTCAATTTAATATCAGTGAGACTTACACCAGACTTCTGATTTTCAGAACTGTGAGATAATAATTTTGTGTTAAGCAACTATATTTGTAGTGATTTCTATGTCAGCAATAGAAAACCAATATAGATATGTACCATCTCATGATTTTAAACACTTGACTGCTCCAAAAATTCTGGTCTGGATTTCTCCAAAGGAGTCCACATTGTAAATATCCAACCATTTAGTTGACATCTCCACTTCAATGTATAATAGATATCTCAAACTTTACTTGTCTATGTTTAAGCTTCCTAACTGTGTTCTCATACAGTTTTCCAATCCCAATAAATGCTACCTTCATACTTCCATTTTTTTATCACATAATTTTGCTGTTATCTTTGATTTTACTCATTTTCTCACAGCCCACATTCTATCAGCAAATACTGTTATCTTTTCTATCTATCATTATTTCTAATCTATCATCTATTTATCTATCATCTATTTGTATTGGTAATATGACTACTTTTTACCACATATCTGATCCAAGAAGACCACTAATTTTCACCTGGAGTAGTTTACTGGCCTCACAGTCTCTCTGTTTCTGCACCCCTTTAGGTTAATTTTCAAATAGCATTCAGAGTAGTCTTTCTAATAATAAGTTACATTGTATAGGCAGGATTTGATTAACAACAGGTATTGGGTTATCTTGGTATTATAAATAGATATTCACATATGTTTATCTGGGCCACAAGGAATATAAAAATTGATGTGAAGATGTTGATAGTGGTTGTCTTCTGGGGTCTGTCTCTTCTGTATCCTATTTTCCAAAAAGACTTAACAGAAAGAAAAAATAATCTATTAAAATTTTTGAGCATGAGATTGACATGACCTAATGTCATGACTAAGAGCTGATCTTAGTAAAGCCACATACATGCCAAGCAGAAGTTTATCATCCTGTAAACTCGTTGTTATGGACTGAATTATGTCCCCTCAAAATCCGCATGTTGAAGCCCTAAATCTTAATGTGACTGGAATTTGAGATATAGCCTTTATGGAGGTAATTAATGTTCAATGAAGTCAACAGGGAGGAGACTTATTTCATAGAACTTATGAGAAGAGAAAAAGCTCTCTCTCTGCCCTGACAGAGAAAAGGCCATATGAGGTCACAGTGAGAAGCTGTTGTCTGCAAGCCTAGGAGGAAGGTGTTATCAGAAACCAACCTTTACTGCACCTTGATCTTGGACCTTGAACCTTCAAAAATATGAGAAAATAAATTTGTGGTGTGTAAGTCATGCAGTCTGTGATATTCTACTAAAGCAGCCAGAGAACACTAATATATGTTTTCATTGAAATCCCCCATAAACATATCTGTCTAGACACTAAAGGCAGCAATAGAAAACAAGTAGATGATACATTTTATTCTATAGATGAACATTTTTCCTCATTGTTGTTCTAATTGATGCCAACACAAAATCTTTGTTAACTGCTCACAACTCTGACTATTATTTAGGTCACCTACAGAGTTTTAAAAAATAGAATTGCCTGAAACTCTTACCCAAACTACAAATCATTGACCAAAAGTTTTCAGTTCTTAACACCCACTATGCTTCAGAATGATCTATTTGTATTAAAAAAAAATCTAAATAGATTATTCTAAAGCATAGTGGGTGTTAAGAACTGAAAACCTTTGGTCTAGATGGTGTTTTCAGAAAGTTCAAATGGGAAGACAAAGAGAGATTGAGAGTTTGCCTTCCAAGATGATGCTTAATGTGTGCTCAGCACAAAGTGCAGTAAATATTGGTTGAGTGGAGGAAGGAGTGAATGATGAGGCTCCTCAACTTGGCATTATTTGCATGTATTCACCAAGGTTCAGAATCTGACCCTTAGGCACAGGCTGAGTCCAGAAACTCCATCTGATCATTTGCCCAGAAAACGGATTAACTTGGAGAGGCAAATTTTGATAACAAAAGTCATCAGATGCTGATACATAAAATCATGTTCCTTATTTACTATGCGATGGCAGCTGCGACTGGTGCACTAAGCGTGGGTGGCTGCCACTGGCGCATTAAGCGCACTAAGTCCGAGGTCAGGGGCACTGGCCAGGAGGAGCTACCCTGCGTCCGAGGCCAAGGGCGGCAGACGAGAGGGGCTACTCCATGTCTGAGCTCAGGAGCAGCCAGGAGGAGCCAACTTGCGTCCGAGGTCAGGGGCGGGGGCCGGGAAGAGCCATCCTGCACCCGAGGCCAGGAGTGGTGGCCAGGAGAAGCAACGCACGCCCAAGGAACAGTGGCTGTGCAGGCGCAGGAGGGCCTAGAGGAGCTATCCCATGTTGAAGGTCAGGAAGGGAAGCAGTGAGGAGATACCCCTCGTCCAAGGTAAGGAGCTGCGGCTGCACTTTGCTGGAGCAGCTGTGAAGAGATACCCCACGCCCACGGTAAGAGAAACTCAAGTAAGATGGTAGGTGTTGCAAGAGGGCATCAGAGGCAGACACACTGAAACCATACTCACAGAAAACTAGTCAATCTAATCACACTAGGACCACAGCCTTGTCTAACTCAATGAAACTAAGCCATGCCCTCGGGGCAACCCAAGACAGGCGGGTCATGGTGGAGAGGTCTGACAGAATGTGGTCCCCTGGAGAAGGGAATGGCAAACCACTTCAGTATTCTTGCCTTGAGAACCCCATGAACAGTATGAAAAGGCAAAATGATAGGATACTGAAAGAGGAACTCCCCAGGTCATTAGGTGC
>SJYV01002145.1:0-11113 GCA_006410875.1 Neotragus pygmaeus
TATTCTGGATGCTCCAGAGGGGAGTCAGGCCTCTTCTTGATTGGAGATGTGCACGTTCGTTTTCCTCCCAAGCTGTAGCAGCAGGGTCAGGCTTCCCGTCATGTTGACACAGAGGGTTTTTGGTTTTCTCTCGAGGCTTTACCACATGGCTGTCACACATGCCACTGTGGTGTTAGCCGATCCTCGGGGTGACAGTCGAGGTGGAGCAGGGCCATCAGGTTCCGCTGGAGTGGATAGAGACATCTGGGGGTCTTTCAGAATGGTGGCCCAACCCCTGGAGTTCCTCTCAACACTCCTTTGGAGAGCGCCTCCTCTTGAGATGCAACGGGAATGCTGCAAATCATTCCAGACAAATCAGGGAAAGAGCCCTGATCTCGAGGGGCAGGTGGGGAAACGGGGCAACCTTTGAGTTGTGGCCAGACCGTGGGTATTCCTCTTGAGTGGAAAAGGGCATGTCGGGGTACTTCTTGAGTCGCTGGAATTGTGTGATGGACCCCTTTGAGGTTCAAGAGTGNTCTCGAGGGGCAGGTGGGGAAACGGGGCAACCTTTGAGTTGTGGCCAGACCGTGGGTATTCCTCTTGAGTGGAAAAGGGCATGTCGGGGTACTTCTTGAGTCGCTGGAATTGTGTGATGGACCCCTTTGAGGTTCAAGAGTGAAGGGTTGACTTCCCCGAGACATGGCAGCGGACAAGGGCCTCATCTGGGCTGGAGGGGAGAACCTCCTGGGTTTTCTCGAGTTGCGGCAGGTTTCTCTCGAGTTATGACAGGGACCTCAGGGACCCGCCTTTGTGGCCTCAGGAAAGGCCAGTCACCACGTGAGTTGCGAGGGGCCTCTCAGGGTTCCTGCGCAATTGGGGCTGGCTCCTAAGTCCTCCTCTGTAGCCAAGGTCGGAACCTGAGGTTTCCTCTGCAGTGCTGACATGGATCTTCGGGTTCCTCTGGAGGCTACACAGGGGAGTCAGGCCTCATCTCGAGTGGAGNTATTTATATTTATATTATATATATAGTCTATATATTTATAAATTTTCACAAAAGAGCTTTTAAAGCAAACACTGAACTATTTTCCACATCCAGTGATCCGTGAAAGAAAAGGTCTTAGATTTCCCAGAGAAAGCTAAGACATTACGGCTAACAGTAAATATGATCATTTCTTTTCACAGCTTCTAGATCAGACAGGCAGGGCCTCTGCTGAAACAGGGTCTCACCAAATTTTCAAGTTTCGGAAGATGCTTTTTTCTAAATCTCATTTTATGTTCCACTTTACATTTTGTAACAAGACCACGTGCTCTAGATCCTCCTCTCATTCTTTTGCAGGAGAGCCTGCTTAAAGCAATCTAACGCATAGCACAAAGTAACACACATGGGTAACCCTCAGAACACCAGATGCCCCTGGTTCTTACAGGAGAATGCTGAGGGGCATGGCTGGTGATAGACCCATTATGTCATAAAAGAGGAGACAGGTTCAGAGAGGGACCAGGGACCCCTCAAGTGGAATAGTACACTTTAAGACCAGAACTGGAACAGAGGTCTTTTGATACGATAGCTCATGCTTTTGGCACATAGTTTGGTAAGCTCACATATTTCAGGGCATCTTCAATACACTGAAGTTAGTGGAAGTCCACTGGAGAGAGAAGCATTTTGGTGGACCTGCTCTGACCAAAGGCTGACAGAGTGCAGTGCTGGAGGGGCCTGCAGAGGTTAGGATGACAACTCACTGTGAGAGGGGCAAGGTCAGCACCTTACTTACCTGTAAAACCCAGTGGTAGACAAGTTTACTCTATCCTGGTAGGCAGCCATGACCTGAGGAGAGGGAATGGCCATCAGGAAGGTGGAAGCATGGCTTCCAGAAACCCCAGCCCGGCACTAAGCTTTCATGAGCACCTCCCCCTCACCTGGAAGCTGATCAGCTTTTCTGCAATAGTGGCTCTCGCTTCCACACGGCACCTCCTGCTCTTCACCACCACCCCATGCACTAGGCCCTGGTCGTCTGAAGCCTGGAGCACCACAGCAGCCTCTTCACTGGTTTTCCAGCTTCAAGTCACCTCCCTCCCTGCCATGCAGCCCAGGCCAGTCAGAGGGATCATCTTAACACACCACACAGTCCTTGCCACTCACCTACTCTAGAGCTTTCCATGATTCCGCATTGTGCACAGAGCCACTGAGCAAATGCCTGACAGTAAGGATTCCAGTCTTCTCTATGGCTTTCAGTAACACACACATCACTTGCTACTCCAATCAAAACTCCAGCATTGACTCTCTCCCAATCCTTCTCGTCCTTACACTTCTGCACCTTCATTTATGTGCTTCCTCTGCTGTGTCTGTCCAAATCCTTTTCTTCCCTCAACAATCAGCTCAAGCTTGCCTCTTCATCCACCTCTCCTGTGATGACTCCCTACTCTGGCCATTACAACAGCAACTCTGTACAATGCTCATTCCTTACTTAACATATAAGCCTTGTGTTCCATTAATAAAGTTGTCCACCTCTCCATCCATTCTATCTCTTCAGTCACTGCAGACAGTGACTTCAGCCATGAAATTAAAAGATGCTTGCTCCTTGGAAGAAAGCTGTGGCAAACCTAGACAGTGTATCAAAAGGCAGAGACATCACTCTGCTGACAGAGGCNCCTCCCCCTCACCTGGAAGCTGATCAGCTTTTCTGCAATAGTGGCTCTCGCTTCCACACGGCACCTCCTGCTCTTCACCACCACCCCATGCACTAGGCCCTGGTCGTCTGAAGCCTGGAGCACCACAGCAGCCTCTTCACTGGTTTTCCAGCTTCAAGTCACCTCCCTCCCTGCCATGCAGCCCAGGCCAGTCAGAGGGATCATCTTAACACACCACACAGTCCTTGCCACTCACCTACTCTAGAGCTTTCCATGATTCCGCATTGTGCACAGAGCCACTGAGCAAATGCCTGACAGTAAGGATTCCAGTCTTCTCTATGGCTTTCAGTAACACACACATCACTGCTACTCCAATCAAAACTCCAGCATTGACTCTCTCCCAATCCTTCTCGTCCTTACACTTCTGCACCTTCATTTATGTGCTTCCTCTGCTGTGTCTGTCCAAATCCTTTTCTTCCCTCAACAATCAGCTCAAGCTTGCCTCTTCATCCACCTCTCCTGTGATGACTCCCTACTCTGGCCATTACAACAGCAACTCTGTACAATGCTCATTCCTTACTTAACATATAAGCCTTGTGTTCCATTAATAAAGTTGTCCACCTCTCCATCCATTCTATCTCTTCAGTCACTGCAGACAGTGACTTCAGCCATGAAATTAAAAGATGCTTGCTCCTTGGAAGAAAGCTGTGGCAAACCTAGACAGTGTATCAAAAGGCAGAGACATCACTCTGCTGACAGAGGCCTGTATAGTCAAAGCTACGGTTTTTCCAGTAGTTATGTACGGATGTGAGAGTTGGGCCATAAAGAAGGCTGAGCATTGAAGAACTGATGCTTTTGAACTGTATGCTGGAGAAGACTCTCACCGAGAGTCCCTTGGACTGCAAGGAGCTCAAACCAGTCACTCCTAAAGGAAATCAATCCTGAATATTCACCGGAAGGACTGATGCTGAAACTGAACTCCAAAACTTTGGCCACTTGATGTAAAGAGCTGACTCATTGGAAAAGACCCTGATGCTGGGAAAGATTGAAGGCAGGAGGAGAAGGGGATAATAGAGGATGAGATAATTGGATGGCATCACTGACTCAATGAACATGAGTTTGAGCAAACTCCAGGAGACGGTGAAGGACAGGGAAGCCTGGTGTACAGCAGTTCATGCGGTTTCAAAGAGTCGGACATGAGTTAGCAACCAAACAACTATATAATAAATTTTATTTTATTTTTTCTTCCTTCCTTCCTTTCTTTCTTCCTCTCTTTCAATATTCACAGCTCTAAATTTAATTTGTTGTTGATGTAGCTTGCATCATGATCATTGTCAAAGCACTTTATTATATAAAAGATACTATTAAGTCCTTTGCAGACACTGCCTTACTTGATGTTCAGTACAACCCTATAAGATCAGTACTATTATTATATTCATTTTACAGATGAGAAAACTAAAGTTTACAGAAAGAATTTCTCTAGGATCTTTACTATATGACATCAAATATATACATAGATAGTAGCAGTGGCAGTAATAGCTTGTCTTTTTTCAATACGGTACAGACACTAAAGAGCTTTGATGTCTGTCATGTCCCAATCACACTCTTCTGATAAAACCCTTTTGGAGGGTTACCTGCTTAAACACTAGACTATGTGGCCAGTAGATGAAGACAAAGCCCAGGTCAACAGATTGTAGAGACTCGTTGAAAACATTGACATTGCCTTACAAATCCATGCTAAAACCCACACTACCAAAATCAACCCACATTTACGTGGTATCTATGAGTGTGGACAGGGAAAGACAGGTTGCGTGAGGCACAATAAGATGAGTAGGTCTAGGAGTAAAAGCTTATTTTCTTTGACTCTTTTGAGGGAGACTTGTACAATCTGAGTTGGTTCATGTGTGGTCCCATTTTATGGGTTACTATTGTATCCAGTCCTTTCATTGCAACATGAGGGGAAGGTCAAGTGGGGCCACCATTGCATGTTTGCTTGTGGGCGGAGCTGAGTCTCCCACCTGAGAGACATTTCCTGGCAGCTTCCCTCTGAGGGTTTCTGAGTGCAGGCTTCTAAACCAGAAATCAGAGACCTGGGCTCATTCCTCTCATGAGTGCTTGTATCACTCCTAAAATCACAGGGATGATATAAATTTGTGGGTAATGTCTTTTGGAGTTTCCTAGGTGGCTCAGTGGTAAAGAATCTTCCTGCCAAGCAGGAGACATGGGTTTGATCCCTGGGTCAGGAAGATCCCCTGGAGGAAGGTGGGGCAACACACTCCAGGTGCCTTGCCTGGGAAATCCCATGGACAGAGGCGCCTGGCCGGTTATNAGGTGGCTCAGTGGTAAAGAATCTTCCTGCCAAGCAGGAGACATGGGTTTGATCCCTGGGTCAGGAAGATCCCCTGGAGGAAGGTGGGGCAACACACTCCAGGTGCCTTGCCTGGGAAATCCCATGGACAGAGGCGCCTGGCCGGTTATAGACGCAAAGAGTCAGACACAAGTGAAGCGACTGAGCATGGGAACAATGTCTTATCCCTGTTCCCTCACAGAAAGAGTCTCTGTGGACCCAGACACCAGAGCTGGGTAATGTGGGAGGCTCCTGGGGCAGCCCTCTCAGAAATGGAGGTTTGAAGAAAATGAGACTCTAAGACTGCAGATGAATGGCATGTGGGATGAGCTCTGAGGGAAGAATTCTCAGTGAGGCAGGAGTAGCAGTCACCCCCATCTTCTGATGCTGGGGGCAAGTGAACCCCCAATTCCTTCAGGGCTGTCAAGATCTTGGATCAAAAATTCTCAAGTGACTTCCCTCAACTCTGAATGTTGTAGAGAAGGGGACCAGCAAGGTTGAACATTTGCTTCTCCTGTGAAAGCATACAGACACCTCAACTTCTCTTTGCCTTTGTGACTAGATCCTGGCCTCCTCTTCCTGCCCAGGGTAGGGGCACAGCCCTGCTCTTAATTTCTCTTTTGTCTGCAAACTTACCCAGTCTTCCCAGGAGCCATCAGGATTCTTTCTCTTGAAGGGTTCCAACCTTTTCAGGATGGTCTGGCAAGCTTCCTAAAGAAGACAGCCCACATGGCAGACACATGAGTCCTCTGCATTCCCCAGCTCAAGCAAAACCCTGAGGTTCTCCAAGCAGTGCTGTGCCCAGAGTGCCGCTCAGCCACGCCACCCTCTCAGCAATGTCCCAGGCCCAGGGTAGGAGCCACTGGCCCTTGTGCGGAGAGCACTTCATGACTCAGTCCTGAAGTTAAAAAGAGGGGGAAACACTGAGGGATCCCTAAGGGGGTGGCTTCTCCCTTCAAACTCCTTTGTCTGATAACATTACGCACCTTGGGGTGGGGGAAGCACAGGGTCTGACCTGGCTGACCCCTAATCAAGGTCCAATTTTGATCCACTGTCTCCTGCTCAGTTCTGCCACCAGCGTGTGCATCCTCCCAAGAATCCCCCGCATTCCTCCAACCCCCCTCCCCCTCCACGCTCATCCTTCTGGCCTTGATGGAAGCGGTAACGGTTCCTGCGCCCCTCTTTTAGCTTGGTGTCCTCCTGGTGAAGAGAACCAGAGGCATGGCCACCGCCACAAGCCCGCAAGGGGGCCATTGCAGCTCCTACCCGGGGACTCTCCCGGCCCCCTGCCTTGGGCTGGCCCTCAGCTCGGCAGCCCCCGAGGCTCCTTACATAGATGGCCTGTCCGTAGATGTCGGTACTGACGGAGGCGGCCGTGGGAGAGGAGTTGGGCACCGTGTTAGTGCTCGTCTCGCTGATATAGATCTTAGAGGTGGGGATCTTCAGAGCTCTGCTGGCCACCTGTGAACAGAGAGGACACTACCTTCCAGGGAAGGGCCTGGCAGGGCTTGGCTGCCGTCTCTCCAAGGTGGGATTCAGATTGACTCTTAACAGGCAAGAAAATAATTTCGTAAACCACAATTCTACTGAGGCTGCAATGTTCTCACATCAGTCTGAATCTGAAGTAACACTTTATGGAGTGGTTTGGTTGGATTCAAAGTATTCATAAACCTGATGGTGATGAATGATGCCTTTTTAAAACTAACCTGGCTTTAAAAAAGATTCAGCTTGGCCAGTGCCCACAAGCCAAGCAGGTGTGACAACTCTAATCCAGCTCCACTGAGAGGAGTCTCACATGTGTGAGGGAAGCCAGTTACCTTTAACACACACCTTACACACAGGCACAGAGCCCTTAAGTGCTGGTGATGGAAGTGGCCCAAATCATCACCAACACCTTTGCATAGATGGGGAAACTGAGGCCAAGAGGAGGAGCAGGCTTGCCCAAGGTCACATGTAAATAAGCAGCTGGGCAAGGGCCAGAAGCTGGGCTTGCCTCTCCCTCCCCTCCCCGGGGGCGCCGGGGGCCAGCCGGGAGGGGAGGCCCTGAGGAGGGCGGCGGCCGGGGTGGCCGGCAGGGTTGTCCCAGCGCGCGCTTTCTCCTCCAGGAGGCAGAGCCCGGGCGCGGTACGCGCCGGGACCCCGATCTCGGAGTCCACGCCCAGGTCAGCCGAGGCCGAGTGGGTCCCCGCGCTCCCTGAGTAGCCAGTGCGAGGCAGGTGCCCGTGGCCTCACCTCCTGGGCCCGCATTTCCTGGGACCCAGCCCCCGTGCCATTCATGAAACAGACTTGCTCCCCGGTTCTAACTGGCAGAACTTTCCCACACTCCCTACCCGACCCCGGTTGTATGTGCGCTTCTCACTTCAGGTGACCTGAGTTTGCAGGGCTTCCCAGGTGAGCCCCAGGGAGCAGCGTCAGAAAGAGTTGTGACTAACTCCTTGGCGTTTGTAATGCCTGCTCTTGTTACTAGTACGAAGGAGACTTCACTGTGACATTCCTTAGTGGGAATGGGGGCTGTTTTTCCACCTGTTTTAGTACTTTTAGCCCGGTGAGTATAATTAGTAGCGATTTCCCCTCTGTGTGTGTGTGGCTACAAAAGTCTTGAGACCTGGAGAATATTTACAGATCTTTGTACATGTGCTTTTACTTGGGAAATGGCAGGAAAGGATGGAGGGCTATTCGATTTTTTAGTAAGGGGGAATAGAGAGGCAGGGTTGACAACCTCCATCAGCCATTCCTCTTAAACACAAGGTGAGCTGGCCATAAAATGCCAGATACCTGGCTTTTTGCGCTTTTCATTCTGTGGCAAAGATCTCTCCAAAATAAATCTCTGCGTGATATTCTGTAGACATGATAATTTTAAAAAGTAGCCTTCCAAATTTACGGGATTATTGTGTTTTATCTTTTCACCTTTACAGCAAAATCTGAGTACATTGATGGCAGGTTTTTAGCAAACTGGTTTTGATTCGTTACAGTGTTACCGTCTAAACCTCAGGAGTAACTATCCATTTTTCTCATCCAGCGAGTAGAGAGGGAAATTCGTTTTGTGTTGAAATTGTGTGGATTGTGATGATTGTGATTCTTAACGTTTGCGTTTTACCTTTTTTTTCTCATGGGAGCTGTCTTTTCCTTGTCAAGTCCCATTCTTCCCCTCCTCACAAATACTCCTTCTCTACCAGTATGCCTTTTCCTATTTGGTATAATTTGCCTTTGCTTTGTTTCTTCGACAAGACTGCAAACCCAGGAAGGACAGAGTCCAGTCAGTTTCTTTTCTGATTGTTCGATAGAACCTGATGTGGGTATTCTGATAAATTTTCAATGAACAAAAGTACTTAAACTTTTAACTATAAATTTTCATAATCTTAGAGCAGATTTTGGCAGAATTTATACAATGGGGAGAAAAAAAATTGAAGAGAGACATTGCTACTGCTAGTACTGTATACAGTCAGAGAAAATATAAAAGTTTTAGCTTTTCTGGGTGATTTGGTTTTAATAATTTGGTGTTTTCTGTTCTGTTACAAGTTAGAGGATAGTGAGTACCAATGGATACACTGTTCACTTTTCATCTCTCTTAAAATTTTTGCTGTAGGGTCATATTCTTTATGTTAATTTTGGGTGGAGTTTTGCACTTATTTTAAATAAAAAGTGGAGTAGTCATTAAATTGTCTTTTTTTCTTTTAACAGGTGGTGTTTCATAAAATGTCACCCAATGAGACCCTCTTTTTGGAAAGTACCAACAAGATTTACAAAGATGACATTTCTAATAGCTCCTTTGTAAATTTCCAAATCTGGGATTTTCCTGGGCAAATGGACTTTTTTGACCCAACTTTTGACTACGAGATGATCTTCAGGGGAACGGGAGCGTTGATATATGTCATTGATGCACAGGTAGTTGGAAATGATGATGTTTACTTTCCTGCTCTGATGGCGGAAGATGTAGGAACAATGGAAAGTTGTTTATCTTGTCATGTGCTTCCTGCAGCTTATTTCTTTGCCACTAGATTTCCTAACTCTGACAGGTGTACCTGCAGAGGTGCTTTAGAAGCAGGCATGCCTTTGTGCAAGTACAGAATATGAGATGACTAGGAGATAAGGTTTATATCTCTTGAGTTCTAGTTAGTGTGTAGTGTTCCATTTTTGTTAATAGTAGATATTGCTATATTTTTATTAACTGTTGTAATGTTGTCACCCACTGAAAAGGTCTTATCAGTGCCTATAATGAGGAATGTGAGAACTGAGTCAGTAAATATTAAATGAATCGTTTCTTTAGTTGTCCAAATTCAATTTAGCTCAGCTAGCACTTATTGAGGGCCTTGCATGTGGCAGACACTCAGATAAATGGGACATGTCTCTATCCTTAAGGATCTTAATTTTTTTCTAAGCTTAAGCATTAGCTAGGAATGAGTTCTGAGGTACAGACTCTGTTATGAGTGCGTTCATACATATGACCTAATTTAATTTCTTCTTCACAGTGCTGTAAGGTAGGTATTGTAATTACAATTCTATGGCTGAGTAAACTGAGATCACAGAATTTAAACAATCTGCTTAGAGTCACACACCTAATAAATGGCAGAGCTGGGATTACTTAAAAATTTTTTTATTGGGAATAAGTGTCCATTTTCCATTTCCTTTTCTTATCAGTATTAAAAATTACAAGCATTAACTTGGTAGTTGAATTCTTAACAAGAGAGATTGAAGATCTATTTAGTGGTATAAGTTAATGTAGTTGTTTGAATACTTACGAATGATTAGGGTAATATATATTCTGTGGTTGGGGAAAGAGGTGGTTTGAGGCTTTCCTAACGTAAGATTTCTTTTTAAAAAATATTTTGTTCTGACTTACAGGATGACTACATGGAGGCTTTAACAAGACTTCACATTACTGTTTCTAAAGCCTACAAAGTTAACCCAGACATGAATTTTGAGGTTTTTATTCACAAAGTTGATGGTCTGTCTGATGATCACAAAATAGAAACACAGAGGGACATTCATCAAAGGGCCAATGATGACCTTGCAGATGCTGGGCTAGAAAAACTCCACCTTAGGTAACAACCTGTGTGTTTGATATGGGAGCCCTGAAAAGTGTGTAAATGTATTCCCATCTCTGTCATTACAAACACGTAGCTCTCTGTTACTACTATACCCTTCCCAAATGTGTAATGTTTTTGATCTTTGTTGAATTCAAGCAGTTTTGGGAGCCTGATGTTACTGAGAAGTTACTTCCCCTGCTTTTTTGCATTTCCCAGAGGTTGAAGTCATTCGAGGTCTGTTTTCTGTAGGTGTGTTTACAAATTCATCTCAAGAGACTGGAGTCAGGCTGTTTCCTCATGGCATTAAATCTGCTTTGGGATTCCCCTCTCTCGGTTTCATTTTTTCCCGCCTCCTTGCCTCAGTGCAAGGAATCTCACATTTGTTGTAAACTGTAGCTTAATCTTTCACAGTACCTTTCTCAGTAGGAAGAGCCTTTTAAAGAGGGCACATTTTAAGTTTGGATTCTAATGTTTCTTGTTTATGTTTTTTAAAACACTTTATGCTTTTATAAACCTCTAAAAATTGGGTGAAGTGATTGTATCCATTAAATCTGCTTAGGGTTGCTATCAAGTTAAAGAACTGCTGATTCGTAATTCTCATTGCAAAATTAATATTAAAGAACACCTATTAGATAAACTGAGTGGTTCATATGCTTGTATTTTAAAAATATGTGAGA
Source organism: Neotragus pygmaeus (assembly GCA_006410875.1). Taxonomy (NCBI): domain Eukaryota; kingdom Metazoa; phylum Chordata; class Mammalia; order Artiodactyla; family Bovidae; genus Neotragus; species Neotragus pygmaeus. The sequence continues at coordinate 10,656 of SJYV01002145.1, forward strand.
ATTATTTACTGCATCTTTTTTTATGGTTTAGGTAGAAATGAGTAATAAAAAGTACCCAAGAAAACGTTCTTCTGATGGTACAAACAGCTCAAAGGGGAAGCAGCAGAGAGACAGACAACCGTAGCTATTTCCTTATCCCTGCTGTTATAATGACTTCCCTCTAGGCTCAAGCCAACCCCCATCCTTACCCTAATATTCCCTAGGGCCTCCGGCTATAAGATCTTTTTGTTACTCTCTTAAGAAACCACATAGACAAGTCCCGTTGACCTTTAGCCTGGATTAAAATAAGTACAAGTAATTCATGCTTTTAAAAAAATTCAGCAGTGTTTGTAGGAGAAAGTGAAAATATCTTCCAGTAAAATTCCTCAGTCTTATTTTTCTACCATGAATGATGGGTTTTAAGCCATGATTGTCCTGTGAAGACCCTTCTGATCCTCTTAGCACCATGTCAGTGTCCC
>SJYV01002149.1:0-90076 GCA_006410875.1 Neotragus pygmaeus
CCACCTGCCAATGCAGGAAACATAAGATAAGAGATGGAGGTTTGATCTTTGTGTTGGGAAGATTCCTGGAAGTTGAAAACGGCAACCCACTCCAGTATTCTTGCCTGGAGAATCCCATGGACAAAGGAACCTAGTGGGTTACACTCTTTAGGGCCTCAAAGAGTCAGACACAACTGAAGTGACTTAGCACACACACACACACACACACAATCTAAGAATATTCCAGGCACTATTCTGAAATTTTGACAATTGTTCTAAGCTGGGTACTGTTGCCCTTCCTGTGAAAAGGAAGGGAACAAGCAGAAAACTATGTGTAATGAAAGGAAAGCAGCTATGCCCTCCACCATGATCATAGGAAGGTCTTTTTTTTTTAATTGAAGTATGGTTGATTTACAATATTATATTAATTTCAGGTTTGCAACACAGTGATTCACTACTTGTATAGATTACACTCCACTTAAATATTATGGGGAGTGCCTTTGTGGTTCAGTGGTCAGGATTCAGGGCTTTCAATTCAGTCTCTTGTCAGGGAAATGAGATCCCACATGCTGCACTGTGCAGCCAAAATAAATAAATAATAAAATAGAAAATAGCGGCTTTGTTTCCCTTTGCTCTATAACATACCCTTGTTGTTTATTTATTTCATACATAATAGCTTGTACCTCTTAATCCAGCAAGATGCCTCCCTAACATCCTCTTCCCTCTCACCACTGGTAGCTACTGGCTTGTTCTCTATTTCTGTGAGACTATTTCTGTTGTGTTATGTACATTTGTTTGTTTTCTTTTTCAGATTTTACATATAAGTTATAATATAGAGATTTTGCTTTCTCTGTCTGACTTACTTCACTAAGTATAATACTTCCTATATCTATCCACGTTGTTACAGATAACAGAATTTCATTCTTTATATAGCTGAGTAATATTGCATTATATATACATATATATATTACATCTTCTTTATATATATATTACATCTTCTTTATTATATATATACATCTATCTATATGTGTGTNTATATATATATATATATATATCCAAAATTCATTCCAATCCCAAAGAAAGTCAATGGCAAAGAATGTTCAAACAACCGCACAGTTGCACTCATCTCACATGCTAGCAAAGTAATCCTCAGAATTCTCCAACTGAGGCTTTGGCAGTACATGAACCATGAACTCCCAGATATTCAAGCTGGATTTACAAAAGGTACAGGAACCAGAGATCAAATTGCCAACATCTGTTGACTCATAGAAAAAGCAACAGAGTTCCAGGAAAACATCAACTTCTGCATTATTGATTACACCAAAGCCTTTGACTGTGTGGATCACAACAAACTGTGGAAAATTCTTAAAGAGATGGGAATGCCAGACCACCTGACCTGACTCCTGAGAAATCTGTATGCAGGTCAAGAAGCAACAGTTAGAACCAGACGTGGAACAATGTACTGGTTCCAAATCCAAAAAGGAGTACGTCAAAGCCGTATATTGTCACCAGGCTTATTTAATTTATATGCAGAATACATTACGTGAAATGCCAGGCTGGATGAAGCACAAACTGGAATCAAGATTGCCAGGAGAAATATCAATAACCTCAGATATGCAGATGACAACACCCTTATGACAGAAAGTGAAGAAGAACTAAAGAGCCTCCTGATGAACGTGAAAGAGAAGAATGAAAAAGCTGGCCTAGAAAACTAAGATCATGGCATCCGGTCCCATCACTTCATGGCAAATAGATGGGGAAACAATGGAAACAGTGACAGACTTTATTTTCTCAGTCTCCAAAATCACTGCAGATGGTGACTGCAGCCATTAAATTAAAAGACACTTGCTTCTTAGAAGAAAAGCTATGACCAACCCTAGACAGCATATTAAAAAGCAGAGACATTACTCTGCCAACAAAGTCCATCTACTCAAGGCTATGGTTTTTTCAGTGGTCATGTATGGATGTGAGAGTTGGACTATAAGGAAAGCAAAGTGCTAAAGAACTGATGCTTTTGAACTGTGGTGTTGGAGAAGACTCTTGAGAGTCTGTTGGACTGCAAGGAGATCCAACCAGTCCATTGTAAAGGAGATCAGTCCTGGGTGTTCATAGGAAGAACTGATGCTGAGACTGAAACTCCAATCCTTTGGCCACCTGATGTGAAGAACCGACTCATTTGAAAAGAGCCTGATGCTGGGGAAGATTGAAAGTGGGAGGAGAAGGGGGTGGCAGAGGATGAGATGGTTGGAGGGCATCACCAACTCAATGGACAGGAGTCTGAGTAAGCTCTGGGTGTTGGTGTTAGACAGGGAGGCCTGGTGTGTGTGCTGCAGTCCATGGGGTCTCAAAGAGTCGGACACGACTGAGCAACTGAACTGATCTGAACCAGTATTACATTAGTAATCATCTTCAACTTGTTTCCATTGTGAATGTAAACATTGGAGTCACAGTGGAGAATTCCTAGATTTATTCATTCCTCTGTTGAGAATACGTGGGTTGCTTCCATATTTTGGCCATTTTAAATAATGAGATGAACATTGGGGTGCCAGTACCTTTTCAAATTCATGTTTTCATGTTCTTTGTATATATCCCCAGAAGTGGAATTGCTGGATCATGTTGTATTTCTATTTTTAGTTTTCTGAGGACACTCCATACAGTTGTCCATAGTGACTGTACCAGTTTACAATCTTGACAGCATACTAGAGTTTCCTTTGGTCCACATCCTTGTCAACATTTGGTGTTTGAAGACTTTTTGATGATAACCATTTTAATGGGAGTGAGATGATATCTCACTGTGGTTTTGATCTGCATTTCTCTGTTGGTTAGTGCTATTGAACATTTTCCATGTGCCTTTTGGTCATCTGCACATCTTCTCTGAAAAAAAAAAATGTATATGGGGAAGTCTTCTTTAGATTCAAATTTTTCCTTAATTCATTTATTTATTCATTCTTTTTTTTCTTTTTCTTTTTAGCACTGGCTGGTAAAGCTATCTTCTAATTTCTTATTGGTTACTTCCTAGAAACACTCCTCATTTCAGTACTTGATCGTCTCAGGAAAGCTAAGTTGGTCCAACACAAAGCCTGAGGTTATTGCCCCCAGTCAGCTTTCTCTCAGCACAGCCTGTCTAGGGCATCCTCAGGTGCATTTTACAGAACTCCCCTTTGCAGTTTCCTCACCGAAGATACCATGTGAAGTAAAAAAAGAAACTAATTTCCTCCTCAGATATCTGTGCTCCTGGGAAACTTTATCTTGCACCATTTTTTAATTAGACAGCCCTAAGCTAGGAATTTCTGAAATTCTGTTTCTTGCTGTAGTTGACTTTGTACAGGGCACACAGGGACAGTCACAGAGTGTAACATGCAGATGTCTGCAAAGATCACTGTTGACCTGTTTAAGCTCTGGCAATTTCCTTGCCACTAGGTCCTTCCTAAGTAGACAGCAGTCCTACTGAAGGGAAGTTTGGTGTGGAGGTAAGTGTCCATGATCATCCTGTCCAAAGTTATCAAATTACTAATTTTTCTGCCACCTAAGATGAACCAAAGGATCAAAAGAAAAGCCTAGAGGGAGGGAATGTATGTATATGTATAGCTGATTCACTTCTTTGTATAGCAGAAATTAACAGTACATTGTAAAGCAATTCAGCTCCAATTTAAAAAAGAGAAAAGTCTATTTTCTTAGTCTTTACATTATTTATAACATCCCTCTTCCTCATCCTCCCCTCCTCCCAACTTGTTATCCTTTATTTCTGGAATGGAATTAAATAATGGATACTCTATCATAGGCATAACCTATTTCCATAAGGTTGAAGTAACCTTTTAACAAGTATTTCATTAGGGAGAATAAAAAAAGGTAGACTGAGAAATTTCAGTAAAAGTTTGTTATATAATTTTAAATGCTTTAGAATAACGTCACAATATCCTGCTTAAAAAAAGATCGGTCCTTTGTGAAAGATGTTATTAGTGAAATCCTTGAAGCAAGTGGTGGAAAATGGCTTTTTCATTACTTCAAAGGCAATATTAAAGGACCATGAAATTCAAAGCTCCTGGTTTTATCACAGACATTTTTATGTCAGGATTTAAACATTTTCCCACTCAACATTCTTCTAACAGCTATAGTTTTACAGGAAAGAATTGTTATAATTGGCTTGGATCATATTATGATTATTAAATGATAGACATCAATTAAACTGATATTTAAATTGAAGATATTCATATCAGATAAGAGGAAAGTATGATTATAATTAAATGCATAAAATGTGTAATCTACTTTGGGAGTACACTTGAAACCATGTGATTATTTGTTGGAATATAAACTGTCACAAAAATTCTTCTGCCTATTTCCACCTTGCTCACTGTCACTAGCATGAATAAAATGTGTCATACATATTTTCCTTAATCTTAATATGATTATGGGGGTGCTTTATGTAGATGATCGTGTTGAGGCTGTATCACTGAGGAATAAAAAGAAGTTGGAAATGATAACCCAGGATCACTCTTGTGAATGCAGAGTTGTCAATGCACTTGAATTCCCCAGAGTTAACCTTTTGGTTCCTGGGATTTTGACATCTGTTATTATTATAGCATTAGCAGTAATATAACAATACAATTATCATTGCTTGCTAAGGATTTAGGGACTTAGCAGTTGTGCATATAAATTGCTTTTATGGATATTAAAAAATATAAAACCTGTTAAATAGCAACATTTGTAAGTTTAAAGTATTATCTTCTTACCTACTGGGGATCAGAGAAGCTCAAAGAAATCAGATTCAACAGATGTCAATATTAATACTTTCTTAAACAAAAATACTAAGACCACAAAGGAATTATTTCATCATGTTTCTACATCTTTTCACTTGGAAATTCTTGAATATAAAAGAGTTCTTTATTTACATGTGTCTGTGTGTCTGTTCATCCACATCTAAAATATGAGCAGATGCCATTTTTTTTCCTACTTTTGTAATGTAGTTCTTACTGGCTGCCTCTCCAGGTATTGACACAGCCAAACACTGTCTATGAGGGCTGACCCTCCTCTAGCTCTACATGGTGAGAAGCCAACGGCTTCTTCCCATCCTTCATATCATGGTTGCTGCCCAGAGGAGATTTTGTGATCTAACTTTATCCAATTAGAGTGAAACTTTGGATTTTAATAAGAAAAAAATTTACCCGACACCCCACCAATCTCATTGCACATGATCTAAAGAGAAAAGTATGTATGCTGAATTCTAGTTGCAGCCACCTTATCAAGAGAACCTGACCTGAGGATGAAGCTAGCCCATAAAAGATGGAGGAGCAGGAAGAATCTGTGGAAATGAAACTGAACCTCTAACTCATTTGCACCCAAAAGCCCACCTCTTCAGTTACATGAGCCAATTAGTTCCCCAAATTAATTCCCTTCATGATTTAAGCCAGATTGTAATGATGTTCTATTATTTATTTGTAACCAAAAGCATCGTACCAGATACCAGATTTGGTGCTAAAGGTAGTGTTTTGCTCATCACAGATCCCAAGATATTGAACTAACTGCATCTAGGTAAGCAGAACAGTATTTGGAAGTTGACACATCTTATTATGTAGTCACAAAATGACTCATTCAATAATTGCCTACTGTATCTTACCATAGACTTCCAGTGCTAGCCAAGATTCACTAAAGTCCTTCAAGAGAGAGACAGATTGACCTGAAACAAACTAATCTGAAAGAAAAGAATAAAGGTAATATGACTTTTCTAAGAGAAGCCTGTTCTGCAAGTGACTCTCCTTCCTAAATCAGACTGATAAATGTGACCACTGGTTTAACAGCCAGTCACCTTCTCTCTTGTTTTACCTGTCAAGTGAAATATCTAGACATATTTAACAATAAGACACGTGACAGAATCAAATTTTAGAGTGAAGTCCAGAGAGGTGACCTAGCAAAACTGTCACATTAAACCTAAAGAAACTGAAGTCTAGCAAGGTCATGTGATTTATTCCAAGCCTCTTGACTACTTAGTGGCAAGGCCAGTGCTTGAAGTCAGTGCTTTTCTGGTGCCACGGGCAACTGGTCTGTTGCTGCACCTAACTGTGGGTTTCAAACATCTTATTCAAATTGAGTTTTCTCTATTTAAAAACAAACTCTTTACTCTTCTTGTAAGCAGAAGGGTGTCCCAATAGCTGAATTGTTAAAACTGAATACTGTCTATATGAATATGAGAAATGTGAATTAAATGACTGTTAGACATATGAATCATGGAGTTAGTTAATTCCTGAGCCACGGAAAAGATTAGAACAGAAAGAAATGTGACTGAAGAAGACAAAGGTCATAGAATGTGCTCTTAATTTATTCTGAAAACATAGTGAAAGTGAAAGTGAACTCGTTCAGTCATGTCCGACTCTTTGCAACCCCGTGGACTGTAGCCCACCAGGCTCCTCTGTAGATTATCAATAAATATTTGTTTAATAAAGTAAGGTTTACAAAAGCAAAGGGAAGGGTGATTCTAGTGTCAGTGGTAGGGAAGAGATAAGCACATCTGAATTAAATTGAAACAGAGAAAATGGAGCTTATGTGGAAGAAGGAATTTGCTATCTTCTCACCCTTCTTGGATCTAGAACTCAGAAAGCCGAACAAACTTAAGTTTGTTCTAAGTGTACGTCTGGCATAAGGAGACTGATATTTCAGATATTTACTGTGTTTGTGTGTGTGTGTTTGTGTGTAGTCATTATTCTACAATTTTAATGAGTTCTAGATAATGTCTGAGTTGAGCCACAAGGCATTAAGGAAGGTACAACAGTACTACTGGCCGCTCCTGCCAGTTTCAGATGAAATGCAGTTTCACATCCTGAAATTCAGTAGAAAGATGGCAAGAGTAATGAAGGAGATCAGGGCGCTGGTAAATTTTGGAACTAACAGTTGGGACCATGATTTCCTTTGCGCTTGGTCTTCACCACATAGAGAATATCTCTCTGCTGTTATCTTAAAGGCCTTGGATTGTGTTCTGTTAATAAATTTACTGATTTTCCTTACATAAACCTGGATACATTTTTATTTAAAATAAACGAGATAATGCTTTAGACACTCCAGGAGTTTAGCACAGATGTTTAGAAAGTACTTTACAGTAATCTCAAAGACTTTGCCAATCAAATTTGTGTAGGCTTGGATATGGTTTCTATCCTGTCTCAAGAAAAGATAATCCAAAGCACGTCTTTTCATGGAGGATAATCTGAGGAAACCTCTGATGTAAAAAGAAAGAGAGAGAGAAGTATTTGTACATGTATATGGATTATTCAAGGTTAAATAGATAGGAGCTTTAAATGAAATTCCAGAAATGTCAGCATTTTTTTTTTTTTGCATTTAATGTGCTAAAGCTCAAAAACTAAGAAAATAAAATTGCATTGATAGCATTCTANTCTTTTCATGGAGGATAATCTGAGGAAACCTCTGATGTAAAAAGAAAGAGAGAGAGAAGTATTTGTACGTGTATATGGATTATTAAAGGTTAAATAGATAGGAGCTTTAAATGAAATTCCAGAAATGTCAGCATTTTTTTTTTTTGCATTTAATGTGCTAAAGCTCAAAAACTAAGAAAATAAAATTGCATTGATAGCATTCTAAAATTCTCTCTATAGTCCTGCCCACATACTACAAGGAAAAAAAGAAGGTCAAGAGGAATTGAGGAAGCCCCAGGCAGATGCTTTAACCTCTGGGCCACCAGGGAAGCCTGTCATGAAATTAAGCTTTGTTAAATCACCAATTATATTCTAGGTACCTTCTTACCTGATTTCAGCCTTCTCTCACTGTAATCCTCAGAACTACTTTCTAAGTAGTGTCTTATATATGAAAGAAAGCCATCCTATGGTAAAGTAAAATAACTTCCACAAGGTAGTAAAAATGGATTAAAAACTGTGTTGTGCTTAGTTGCTCAGTCATGTCCGACTTTTTGCCGCTCCATGAACTGTAGCCCACCAGGCTTCTCTGTCCATGCGGATTCTCCAGGCAAGAATACTGCAGAGAGTCATGTCCACCTCTACGGGATCTTCCCAACCCAGGTATCGAACGCAGGTCTCCCATATTGTAGGCAAATTCTTTACCATCTGATCTACCAGGGAAGACAATAAACCATGTTGGTCAAGTCCAAAGTTACAGGAAAAATGAATAAGCAGTGTTAAAAATTATAAAATTCAATGAATAATGAAATATCATTAAACTTTTTATAAAGGTGATCATTATTTAAAGGAAAATAAAATCTAACTTTTGCACTTGTAACGTACTTAGAGGTGAAGATGATGCCTTGAGAGCAAAGTACCTAATATATGATCATTGAAGCCAAAAGGTCTGATGGTTTGCTACAGGATTAATCATCAAGTATTGTTGCTTTGTTTTGTTTTTCATTTTTGGCTTCACTGCAGGATTTTAGTTCCCTGACCAAGGATCTTAACCTGCAACCTCAGTAGTGAAAGCTCAGAGTTCTAACCACTGGACCACTAGGGAACTCCCAACCACCAAGTGTTGTTAGGGAAATGGATGTGTCTAAAGATGTCAGATATTTGGGAGCTGGGGCCAAGGTCTGGTATTCATGGAGTAGACTCTTTAAATTGACTAAATGTGCTCTTGAAAGTTGATTAAGGTGAAGTTCTCTTTATCAACTCCGTTTTTCCATTGACTCTTATTTGAAATATATTCAGTTAATCAAATATTTGTTGAGTGTTCATTCAAGACAAAATTTTCACTTAGGTTTTACAAAATGAAGATAGATAAGAACAACAACAATCAGATTAACAACATGAAGAGAAGAGACCTGGCTTTATTTGGTGACAGAGAATCATTTTAATCTTTCACAGCCATTTCCAGTTCTTTCTAAACTACACAGACTCAGTCCTTAACTCATCATCTCTCTTCCTGTTCCCCATCTCAAGTCACTTAGATTTAACACCAAGACCATGGACAGAGGAGCCTGGTGGGCTGCAGTCCATGGGATCACAAAGAGTTGGACATGACTGAGCAACTTCACTTTCACTTTTCACTTTCATGCATTGGAGAAGGAAATGGCAACCCACTCCAGTGTTCTTGCGTGGAGAATCCCAGGGATGGGGGAGCCTGGTGGGCTGCCATCTCTGGGGTCGCACAGAGTCGGACACGACTGAAATGACTTAGCAGCAGCAGCAGGGCCTGTTCACTGGCAGAGGTAAAGTAGAAGAAAGTCGAGATGCTAAGACTATTTGTTAACTTACTATGTATCAGGAAATGACCTAAGGTTTTAAGATGTATCAGTTGGCTAAATCCTAATAAACATTAGGTGGGTGGGTATTTTCATTATTCCTCATCTATCTGTGAAGAAACTAAGACAGTACAATGTTCTTAGGAAAGAACAGAGATATTCTGAATGATACGAGAGTTAATGAAGATGAGTGGGGTAAAGCTAGCTGTAAATTTTTAGATAGCAAGGAGAAATTGAAAGGACAATCTTGTCTTCTCCATAAAATAGGTAAAGGTGATAAAAGGAAAGTAAAAACAATGTTACTAGAGCTTGGCACTCAGATATTAAACACTTTATGTAAAACTTTTACTTGCTTCCAGGAAGGTAACCTTACTCCCATTAAAAAAAAAAAAATCTGGCGATTAGAGAAGTTGAGTTGCTTGCGAAAGGCCACAGAGTCGAGGAACTCAGCACTGCCACCAGATCTTGGCTCTTTCTCCTGTGCCCTGTTACCTCTCAGTTCTCAAGTTGGTGGGAATGAACTTGGGAAATTAAGAAGAACAGCACAAGATTGGATGGTCACTGAGGATTATAGCCAGACAGAAGTAAACAAAGAGTTGCCCAGCCAGTCTGAGGGTTTGGCACTGCAAAGTGTGATATTAAAATGGAGTCAATGTGGGTGATTAATTGACTCTGGATAGGAAGGCATTGTGCACAGCATGAAGTTTGGAGCTTCTAGCAACGTAGAGGTAAGTACACTGGTCCAACAGATGCTTATAACACTGGTGTGCACAAACACCTAGAATACAAGGCAAAAAATTGTATATGATACAATTATATATGAAATATATGCTGTATTTTGCTTACTCTGATTCAAAAATTTCACACCTTCAAAATTTCAAACCCTTCAAAATTGGGATGTATCTTGAAATGGATGGCATCTTCCTTTGCCCATGACTAAGTCTTAATAGCTACCATGACTTAGTTGTGACTGTCTGCACATTCTTCAGCTTGGTCACGGGTGTTCATGCTGCCTTCACTTCAGTTAGGTTGTGTTCATTGTGGATGCTACAGGTATTGATTTGCATATGCCACTTAAAGTGTCTTCTTACAAAATACACTAAAATTTTTGAATTGAAAAATTATCATACATGTAGAAGTTTGGAAATAGTACAGGGATATATGATATGTTAATGAAGAACTGTGATGTTTGAGAAGACTCTTGAGAGGCCCTTGGACAGCAAAGAGATCTAACCAGTTAATCCTAATGGAAATCAACCCTGAATATTCATTGAAAGGACTGATGCTGAAGCTGAAGCTACAATACTTTGGCCACCTGATGCAAAGAGCCAACTCATCAGAAAAGACCCTGAGCTGGAAAAGATTAAGGGCAAGAGGAGAAGGGGGTGATAGGATGAGAGGATTGGATGGCATCACTCACTCAATGGACATGAGTTTGAGTAAACTCTGGGAGATAGTGAAGGACAGGGAAGCCTGGCATACTGCAGTTCATGGGGTCACAGAATCGGATACGATTTAGTGACTGAACAACAACAATGAAGAAAATATTTATATTCATGAAGTAAATCTGAACACAGGTTCATATTTTTCTGAAGCAGCAAGGCACGTGCTGTACAAGACCTACGCTCACAAGTAGATGCAGCTAGTAGTGTTTTGTTACTGAGAGATCTGGAAAAGGATTGCCTAGCACAAATCAAGCAACTCAGGTAAAGGTATGAGAAATTGCCAGATGCCTAGGGCTAGTTATATTCCAGCTGTCCCTCACTAGTAACAAATCACTCCCCAAACTATATGGCTTGGAACAATACTGATCATCATCTTATCTGTTGCAGTCTCTGTGGGACAGGAATGCAGGCAGGCTTGCCTGGGTAGTTCTGGTTCAAGGTCTCTCGTGCATTCAGAATACTAGAGCTGTAATAGCAGAAAGCTGAAGCACGTGGAAAACAGTTGGATGTCTTTCTCCCTTGTGTAGTCTCAGAGCCTCTCCCTGTGGTCTTTCTGCATGGGCTCCTTTGGGCTTTGAAGTGTCTTGGCAGCTCCAGGGCAATTGGACTGTTTCTTGGCAGCTGAAGACTTCAAGTGCGAGTGGTCCAATGGGCAAGGTGGAAGCTGAATCACCTTTCACAACCCAGATTCTTGACTGCGGAGCCTGCCCGGACTCGGGGGCAAAGAATTAACTTTCTGTCTTGGTTGGGAAGCAGCAAGTTCCTACAACAGCATATGGGCTGAGAGATATTGTTGCAGCCGTATTTGGAAAATACAGTCTGTCACTAGAAGAAAGTAATGTCAGCGCAACAAGAGGCTGGCATTACCAATTCATTCATTGTGCAGGACTTAGCATTGAAGCACTGAACTTTCACTGAACTTCCTGCTGACTTTGAGCAGAAGTTATCTAACTTCCAGCAACATGTGATTCAATCAGGGGGAAAAATGAAACTACAAGGTTACGCTAATTAAACCCCTGGTGTTCCTGAAATAAGTTGTCAGTCCTAAAGGTGTTAAAGAGGTCAAGATCCTATCTCCAGTTACATGTCTTCTATGTCTAAATAATCTTGAAAACGNATGTGATTCAATCAGGGGGAAAAATGAAACTACAAGGTTATGCTAATTAAACCCCTGGTGTTCCTGAAATAAGTTGTCAGTCCTAAAGGTGTTAAAGAGGTCAAGATCCTATCTCCAGTTACATGTCTTCTATGTCTAAATAATCTTGAAAACGCTCGTTAGGTAAGTCAAAATAAGACTTCTAAGTGATAAGAGAGCCCTATGCCTGTACTCTGGCAACATTTTTTTTTTTAAGTGGTGCATGAAATAATGGTATGTCTTACAATCCATGGCATCTTTTGCTTTGGTGAAGGACAGTAATGCCTTGAAAGTATAAAATTGGCAGAAACTTCCTACTCTTGGCATAGTTGGAAGTTCTGGAGGGGTGGTTTTGGGAATTTTTAGACTTCAGAAGGTAGAAAAGAGACTTAAAGATGAAACAGGAAGTGAAGGAGTATATTCGAAAAACAGTTTCTAATCAAACTTCATCCCATCTACCCAGACTTCACATCATCACTCTGTGTGTAATTCCTAGTCTAGTCTTTCCACTTGCTCTTGTGAGAATTCTGCCAATCCTTCATGAGTCCTTGCAGGTCCTGCCAATTCCATGTTGAGAAGTTTTTAAATTGGTTGCCACTTCAGACAGTTGGGGTAGACTGGCAAGGCATAGCTTGGTTTAATCTGTTTTACGTGTTGGAATTTCTTATAAGATTGCTATGGATGAATGGGCTTACAGATTAAAAATAAAAACAAAATGTGAGTCACTATAATATATTATACAACTGTATGCTCAATCTTAGAGCATACCATTAATTAGCTAACATCCATTCAAAGTTACTGAGCTCCAGTGGCAGAGTGGTAATGAATCTCCCCACAATGCAGGAGACGTGGAAGACATGGGTTCTATCCCTGGATTGGGAAGATCCTCTGGAGGAGGAAATGGCAATCCAATCCAGTATTCTTTCCTGCAAAATCCCATGGACAAAAGAACCTGGTGATTACATTCCATGGGGTCACAAAGAGTTGGACACGACTAAGCAACTGAACACACACACATTCATTTAGTTAACAGTGACCTATGAGCATCTTCTAGGAGTTAGGTGTTGTGCAAGGCGTTGGCTATTCATGATAACACCTTGCTTCATGGAACTTCTAATTGAGTTGGATTGGACTTATATTCATTTCTTTTGGACAGATATCTAGGAGTGGAATTGCTGTATTGTCTGGTAATTGTATGTTCAACTTTTGTTAATGTAGGTGTAACATTTTACATTCTCACTGGCACTGATGAGACTGTCAATTGCTCTGCATCCTCACCAAAACTTGGTATGCTTCAGTTCAGTTCAGCTCAGTCACTCAGTCGTGTCCGACTCTTTGCGACCCCATGAATCGCAGCACGCCAGGCCTCCCTGTCCATCACCAACACCCGGAGTTCACTCAGACTCACATCCATTGAGTCAGTGATGCCATCCAGCCATCTCATCCTCTGTCGTCCCCTTCTCCTCCTGCCCCCAGTCCCTCCCAGCATCAGGGTCTTTTCCAATGAGTCAACTCTTCTCATGAGGTGGCCAAAGTACTGGAGTTTCAGCTTTAGCACCTTAGTCTTTTTTAAAAGTCTAGCTACTTGAAGAATGTACGTTAATATATCATGGCAGTTTTCATTTGTACTCCCTTGATAGCTAATGATATTGAGCATCTTTTCATGCACTTTTTGCCTCTTCCTATANGGAACCAGTCTGTTGTTCCATGTTCAGTTCCAACTGTTGCTTCCTGACCTGCATATAGGTTTCTCAAGAGGCAAGTCAATTGGCCTGGTATTCCCATCTCTTTCAGAATTTTCCAGTTTATTGTGTCTAGCAGGAGAAATAAGGAAGAGTAAATCCTAGGACTTCCTTGGTGGTCCAGAGGGGTAAGATTTTGTGCTCCCAATGCATGGAGCCTGGATTTGATCACTGGGCAAGGAATTCGATCCCATAAGTTGGAACTCAGGTTCCCACATGCTTCAATCAGAGATCCTGCATATGACAACTAAGACCCAGTGCAGCCAAAGAAATAAAAATAAATAAATCTTAAAGAAAAAGAGAGTAAGCCCCACTTTCTGAACTTCCTGGGGGCCTGGCCTCTTGGGCAGACATCTTATCTCACCTCTGGTGAGTCAACCGAAATTCAAGCTTGACTTCTAAAGTGAAGTGAAGTCGCTCAGTCGTGTCCGACTCTTTGCAACCCCATGGACTGTAGCCCACCAGGCTCCTCCCTCCATGGGATTCTCCAGGCAAGAGTACTGGAGTGGGCTGCCATTTCCAAGCCAAGCCCCAGAAGAAGCTCTTGCTTCTAGTTAGCTTAAACATTGGNATTTTATAGGCTTGCATTTTGGATGAGAATGTTAGGTTAGCCGCTTCTCTTTGGGAATATTTTACTTTGAATTTTTACTAAATGCGAATGCGAAGGATGCTGTATTCATTAAGACGGCTTAAGTGATTTCTGCGACCTGGTATTGGATGAGATGTCTGATTATGAATAAGAATTCGCTGCCGAGTGTTGTACAAAGGGTAATGAGGTGCAGGTGGGCCACTGAAATCCACTGACAGGGCTGAGGAAAGAGCGGTTGACAGACGCATCTCTGTGCGGCGCAGAATTTAAGCTTTTCCCTAGATTCATGATACAGCTTTCACAGAAGGTTTTTCTTCATCTGTAATGAAAGTATGCTGATCGTCCAACGCTGCCAATAACTGCCTGACCACAGACAGCGGAAAGCAGAGAGCAACCCTGGCTGTCCACGTGTACTTGTGAGGTCTACCTCTGATCCTTCTGAGAGTAACTCGCGTGTACTCATCCTTCAAGCAGGATCCCCTTTGACTGCGTGGAGGCACTAGACAAAACTCTCTCCCAGTGGGAGGCAGAGGGGGCCGGGGGAGGCAATCCCTCCTCCCTGTAATTTTCCCCTCCAGCCAGGCATCCCTCTGTAGGTTCCATCCTTAACCTCAGTACTAATTCTCTAGGTCTTTATCTGAACTACTTTTAAATTTAATTTAAGCAACTATTTGCTCCACTAATCCATGCAGCCCGTTAGCACATGATGTGGCTTTACTGTAAAATATTTCAAATGAAGTGAAACTTCAAAGCCGCTTGATAGGTATGGGAAAAGGGGGGCCTGATATAGCCAGAAGGAAGTCATAATCTCCCAAGGATCTCAGCAGGAGAGCTAAACTTAGCGGCAGACTCTACTTTCCATTTAACTTTAAATGTACCGCTACTTGGAGCAACTTGGGACTCTTCCTTGTGTTGCAGATAAAGCCTGAGGAATGAGGAGGAGAATGGATAGGTACTTGGTCAGAATGAATATTTCTCATCATCCCAAATTCTCTTTCCCTGCTCCGGTTACCAAGGAAATAAAATTCCCGATGTTTTGCTTACAAATGTATATCTTTTACCTTGAAGCAGGAGTTCTCTGTGCCAGGAGGAAAGCGGTGGGTGGGAGGTCAAAAGCAGCTATACCTGGAGTTGATGGAGGATCTTGAATCGGGCCTCAGGGTATCATCAAGGGTCAGAGGGAACAAGATCATGTTGCTCCCTCGCCTTGTTGGAACTAGAATGCACAAAAGATGGATGCATTTCTCTACTTGGACTTTCACTCCCGATTACAAAGTGGGCTGGACAGAAGCAGGTGTTTCCAGGCAAATTGGAAGTAGATGAGGGTGGGTCAGGCTTCTGCAGCTTACCTTCTGCTCTCAAACAAAGCCCTCACAATCACTGCTTTTAACTGCAAGGTCTACTATTCTCCATTTACGTTTCATATTATCTGATAGCAAGGGTCTTTCTCGAATGTGAACACAGCCCCTACAATGTAGTATAGAGGGTACAGAGTTAAAACATCCGAGTCTATATGAAAGGGGAAAAAGTTTTGTTCCAAAACCTCCATCTGTGATTAGATCATTGCTTGTCTAGAAATTAATGTCTTTTGACCCGAGTCATGAACTTCTTTAACTTCCCATTTTTGGTAAAGCATTAATTCAGCAAGAATTTATCATACTAGGGCCTCCCTGAAAAGAAATTGTAGTACTTTGGGGGGAAAGACATCAAAGCTTCGCAGAAACAAACTTGAAAATATAGAAAACAATACTAAATAATGAATAGTGAAATGCAGAAAAGGAGTACACTCATGTGCAAAAAAAAAAAAAAATTGGTTGAGGTATTGTGTCCTGGGGTCTGGAATTCTGAACTGTATAATTAAGAAGAGAAATAAAAGTAAACCATAAGTCTCTCCTGTAAATGCTAAAAAAAACAACAACAACAACAACAACAACAAAAAAAACAACTCACCTCTCTCTTAGAGACCTAACTCAGGGTCATTTTAGGTGTGGCCTCATTTCCCCCTGAGTGAGTCTCCTGGTGGTTTCTTGAGCTTTTCCATATGAAAGCTATATTTCTTTTCCATCACAATTGTGCTGATGATGACAATCACAATTAGAATGCTTAGGTGAGAAGCAAGCGCTCTTGCCAGTGAACTTCCGTCAATATGCTGAGTTAGAAGTTGCCCTTGGTTACTGGTTCACTTGACCATACTTCTGGTGAGGGTGTGTATTGTATTATAATTGCCTATACAAATAGCCTTTGTCCTTTCAGATTTTGTGTAGCCTGATATTGCCGATGTTGTAATGGCTCAGTTTTTCTTTTCATATAAAAAGTGAGTTAGGAGCAGATATAAAGAGAAGCATTTGGTTGCCCTCAGTCAGACTCTGGCTTTCACTTGTCATTAAATCAGAGGCTTATTTGAAATCTGTTATTGACAGTAACCCGTTCCTAACCTGCTTATGTGATTCTCGAGTTCGCATGTAATTTCATGTTTTATTTGTTCTTCATGCACTGCTTCCGAGATGTGCTCATTGTTATGCACCATTTCTGGGGAGTCTCACCTTGGAGTGTGCTTAGAAAGCTGGCAGAAAACAGAATTCAGTCTGTAGGTTAGCCATGTGGAAATGACAGTGTGAAAATCAAATTGAATTTATAAGCCTGGTTCTTCATTCATTGCTTAAGATGGTAACTGCAGTTTGAAATGGTATCATTTTAGCATTTTTTTAGTTTCTTTACGACATATGTGGGAGGTATATATCGCTCAGAGTCAGCTAAATTATTAACGCTTTTCTAATTCCCATCAAAATTCTCTTTGGACTGAAAAAATGTGACAACCTCAGGCTGAAAGTGAACTGAAATCTACATGTAAAAACTAGGTGGAATGTGTGAGTGTTCCACTTCTCTGTCAGTGACTAATGATTCTATACGAATGTATTTTATATATACATATATATATAGGTTTGTGTATATGTATATATGTATTATATATGTGATGTGTATTTTATATATGTGTATGTACTTGGTGCCTATAAATATATACATATGTATTTCACATTGATCTGCTCTGCACCTTGTCCTCCATGCCAATTAAATTTCTTTCAAAGAGTAATAGTCATGTCATACATTATTGTAAGTAAACAAATGTGTATGTTAAGATCATTTCTTACCCACATGTCACCTCTAACCTTTGTGTAAAATGTCTTTTGCATTAGCATAAATATTAAGAAGATGCCATTTCTGCTATATATAGGGCTGCTTTCAGCTAATCAGTTTTTCATGCATTTAAATAGGAATATTAGAATGATGGTAATTACTTTAGTTTTCCATGAATGATCCATCAAGACATTGCCTTTCACTGGATGGTATTGCTCAGCGTAAGTAGGACAGAGTTAAATTGTTAGCTGGTTTGGAATAGCTTCAATGTTTTGTTGGTGACTTTTAAACAAAATTCATTTTTAAGCCTATTATCTTTTCTAAGAGTAAATGTACCAGCTGCTTTAGAAAGACTAGAGTAATCTGAGGCACACGCAGACTAAGTGAAATTGTAATGAATTGTAAAATAAGAACTGTTTATTAAATGCATGAGAGACAAAAGACATTCAGGCAGAGAACAAACCCTTACATACACACACACGCTCTGGCTGAATGTGGGAAATTTCACACATTTTGAAAAAGTGCCTTTTATCAAAATTAGACTTTTCCTCCTTTGCACAAACATACGTCTATGGTTTCACAAATTATTTTCACATGTAAACTCAAACTTTAGAAGGTTGAATTTCAAACAACTTGCTTTTTTAGGCATTATACACTTATATCATTAAACTGCTTTACTCTTCTGGAATTAGATGTCATTACAAATATTTTAAATTGCCTGGTGGCTGATGATTTCTGTTTTCAGCCATGTTTCCTGCTTTGTCTGCACAGCAGTGTTTGTTTGCACTAAGATATCAAAATAATTGCATGTTTTGCTTCATTGTTTTCTAAAAATTAGTAGAAATTGGAGAAAATGATTGGTTTGATACTGCAAAAAACCATAGTCATTTAAACCTACAACCCAGATAAGGACAGCAATCTCAACACGTGCTGAAAGCAGCTAATCTTTAGCTCAATGAGATAATTATTGAACTTAAGCCGGACAAATATACATTCAAAGAGAAAGATCAGAAAAAAGATTAAAGCATTGTATTTTCATCTTTAAAAACCTTCCAAAAAATAGTGGGTTTATACGTGTTTACATGCCCATGTATAGAAATATACATGCATTCCAATAAATGGCAAATAGGCAGCAGTAGTTACCTGGAGGTGGGATTTATGAAAAAAAGAAAAACTTTTACTTTTTATTTAGCATCATCTTTATTTTTCCAATACATTTTTATCCTACTAAGATAACTTTAGAAACAGTTAACATGTAAATGACCAAAAGAACGTGTATAAAAAGCTTGGAACACCTAGAGGGGTGGGATGGAGTGGGAGGTGGGAAAGAGCTTCAAGAGGGAGGGAACTTATGTATATGTACCTTTGGCTGATTCATGCTGATGTTTGGCAGAAACCAACACAGTATTGTAAAGCAAGTATCCTTCAATTAAAAATAAATAAAATATATAAAACATATTGACAACATTTCCATTTAAAAGGTGATGTTTAATTAGAGACTTTAGAATACTTTTCAAAGCTCAGAGAATAGGAGCTCCTTCAAACCCTGCTGTCTATCTTTGGGACAGTAGTCCCTCTTACACAGTGTCAGGAAAGCTTTATGCACCAAAACACAGGGCGACCTACACACTGTGAAATTTCATCTTCCTCACAACCCAATGATGGTCACTGCGCAAGCATAATGATGTCCATGTTATCAGTCAGGTGACTGAGGTTCAAGAAAGCTTATTGGAAATCTGCCCAAGCTGAACATGAATAAGAGCAGATCTTTGGGTACAGGTCCAGAGTGCTGCGCCGGCTGCTGTGGACTGAATGTGTCTCCCTAAAATTCATTCATATGTTGAAGTCCCAACCCACTGTGGGATTGTATAGAGATGACCCCTTCAAGAAGGTGATTAAAGTTAAATGGGGCTTCCCTCATAGTTCAGTTGGTAAAGCATCTGCCTGCAATTCAGGAGACCTGGGTTCAGTTCCTGGGTCGGGAAGTTCCCCTGGAGAAGGAAATGGCAACCCGCTCCATTATTGTTGCCTGGAGAATCCCATGAACGGAGGAGCCTGGCAGGCTACATTTCATGAGATTGCAAGAGTGCTATCTTTCTTTCTTTAAAGTTAAATGGGGCCATAAAGGCAGTGCCCTGAGCCCATAGACCTAGTTTCCTTACATAAAAAGGAAGAGAGACCAGATCTATCTATCTCTGTCTCTCTGTCTCTCTGCCATATAAGGACACAGTAGACATCCACAAGCAAGCAAAGGATTCTCATCAGGAACTGAATCTGTTGATCTTGAACTTCTCAGCCTCCAGAACCGTGAATAAAAAATTCCTATTGTTTAAACCACTCAGAATATGATGATGTAATGGCAGCTGAGCAGACTAACACCCTGGTGGGAAGGCACTTGTCTTCCCAAAAGTCAAAGACATTCCAGCATCTTTTTGTCCTACAGAATCTTTTCAACCTACCAAGGAAAAAACTACATTATCTGCCTTTTCTGGATAATCAGCCACCAGTATTTACAGTCATTGCATACACTGGTCTGAGGCCTGTTAACATTGCACAGAGAATAATGCACAGCCTTCTTACCAATCTACAAAAGTACTTTATCACACTATCTTTTTAATGGTAGCTCTTTTTTAAATCTATTTTTTAATTAGAGGAAAATTGCTTTCTAATGTTGTGTTGGTTCCTGCTGTACAACAAGGTAAATCAATTATAATCATATGTGTATATGTGTGTGTGTGTGTGTGTGTGTGTGTGTGTGTATTCCCTCTGTCTTAAACCTCCCTCCCCTCCCTCATCTCACCCCTATAGGTTGTCACAGAGCACCAGGCTGGTCTCCCCGTGTTATATAGCAACTTCCCATCAGCTATCTATTTTGCACATGAAGTGAAAGTGAAGTCACTCAGTCATGTCTGACTCTTTGAGACCCCATGGACTGTAACCTACCAGGCTCCTCTGTCCATGGGATTTTCCAGGCAAGGGTACTGGAGTGGGTTATCATTTCTTCTCCAGGGGATCTTCCCAACCCAGGGTTCAAACTTGGGTCTCCTGCACTTCAGGCAGACGCTTTACCCTCTGAGCCATGAGGGAAGCCTGGCTTTTTGCACATGGTAGTGTATACATGTCAATGCTTCTTTCTCTATTTGTCCCACCCTCTCCTTCCCTTGCTGTGCCACAAGTCTATTCTCTACATCTTCGTCTCCATTACTTGCCTGCAAATAGGTTCATTAGTATCATCTTTCTAGCATCCATATATATGCATTAATATTAATAATTCCCAAATGACTCCCAAAAGGTAACCATTGAGCTTTAGTTGAATAGTAATCTAGAAAGAACAGGATTCTTGGATTCAGACAGACATGGATTCAAACTCCAGCTCCGAAAACTGTAGAACCAGTTCTTTAGCCTAAACCTCAATTCTGCAGGAATCAGAGTTGTGCTTAAGGTTTGGCTTGTACCTAATAGAATTTCAAGATTTAAATGTAATGACACACATCAAATAATTTACCAAGATTCTGGCACATGATGGGTAACCAATAAAATGTTCTTGTTGTGCCTCCCTTGCTTGCTTCCTTCATATACTTATTTCTTCTCATATCTTGTTTCTATTTTTGCTCTTTTACAAAAAGTTGTTTTTCTTTTGCCAGTATGTTGTGCATACTTAAAATCTATGGGCAAACTCTGTTATACTTTATATTTCCATAACAGTTTGGATTTTAACAATGATTCCACATTGTTATTGTTCAGTCACTAAGTTGTCTGCAACTCTTTGCAACCCCATGGACTGCAGCACGCCAGCCTTCTCTATCCTTTACTACCTGAATTTTGTTCAAACTCATGTCCATTGAGTTGGTAATGCCATCCAACCATCTCATCCTCTGCCACCCCCTTCTCCTCCTGCCCACAATCTTTCCAAGGATCAGGGTCTTTTCCAATGAATCAATACTTTGCATCAGATGGCCAGAGTATTGGAGCTTCAGCTTCAGCATCAGTCCTTCCAGGGAATATTCAGGGTTAATTTCCTTTAAGATTGACTGGTTTGATCTCCTTACAGTCCAAGGGACTTCTCCAGCACCACAGTTTGAAAGCATCAATTCTTTGGCTCTCAGCCTTCTTTATGGTCCAACTCTCACATCCATACATGATGACTGGAAAAACCATAGCTTTGGCTAGACAGACCTTTGTCAGCAAAGGNCTTACAGTCCAAGGGACTTCTCCAGCACCACAGTTTGAAAGCATCAATTCTTTGGCTCTCAGCCTTCTTTATGGTCCAACTCTCACATCCATACATGATGACTGGAAAAACCATAGCTTTGGCTAGACAGACCTTTGTCAGCAAAGGGATGTCTCTGCTTATTAATATGCTGTCCAGGTTTGTCATAGCTTTTCTTCCAAGGAGCAAGTGTCTTCTAATTTCATGGCTGCAGTCAGCATCTGCCATGATTTTTGAGCCCAAGAAAATAAAATCTTATTTTCTCCTCTAAAAAAAAATGTGTTATTAAGCATGAACTGGGGCTTCCCTGATAGCTTGGTTGGTAAAAAAAATCCACCTGCAATGCAGGAGACCCTGGTTCAATTCCTCGGTCAGGAAGATCCACCAGAGAAGGGATAGGCTACCCACTCCAGTATTCTTGGGCTTCCCTTTTGGCTCAGGTTATAAAGAATCTGCCTGCAGTGCAGGAGTCTTGGGTTCAATCCCTGGGTCAGGAACATCCCCTGGAGAAGAGAAAGGCTACCAAATAGATGTACATGAATTTGAACAAGCTCNCTACCCACTCCAGTATTCTTGGGCTTCCCTTTTGGCTCAGCTTATAAAGAATCTGCCTGCAGTGCAGGAGTCTTGGGTTCAATCCCTGGGTCAGGAACATCCCCTGGAGAAGAGAAAGGCTACCAAATAGATGTACATGAATTTGAACAAGCTCCAGGAGTTGGTGATGGATAGGGAGGCCTGGAGTGCTGCAGTCCTTGAGGTTGCAGAGTGAAACAGGACTGAGCAAATGAACTATAAGCACAAACTATGCCAGTTTGTGTTACACTTGACATCACGCCTGTTCCCATCTGTTTTGGAGTGAATGTGGGTATGCACCTAAAGTATATATGTTGAAGCCCTCATCCCCGATGTGGTGGTGTTTAGAGATGGGGCTTTTGGGAAATAATTAAGATTAGATTAAGACATGGAGAAGGCCCTCATGAAGGGACTAAAGCTCTTGTAGAAAGAGTGAGAGACATGAGGTCGTCTTGTTGCTATGTGAGAATAGAGTGTCCTCACTGGCCATCTGTAAAGCAGGAAGAGCCACTCACACCAGACACGCGAGCACCTTAATCTTGGACTTCCCAGCCTCCAAAATTGTAAGAAACAGATACTTGCTGTTTCGGTCAAAAAACATATATTATTAACCATCAGTCCTCTCTAAACAACTTTCCCCTTGATCAGCCAGTTGCTCCAGAGTTACTGGAATCTTGAATATTAACTCTTGGAGAATACAAATTTAATGTCAACCTGAAGCTCAAGATGTGTTTTATGGGGGCCCATATTTCATGCCATCAGCATATTATAACACTTTGAAAAAAGTTTAAGTAGATATTGGCTTTTGTTGCCGATATCAAGATTCATTGGTTCAAGAGTTATTGATCATGGGCAAATCTTGGCCATTATTATGCCTCGAGGACAAATAAATCTTTATCAGCTGAACATGAATCAATATAATTATGCTTCACTTATGCACATCTTTTTCCTAACCATATTGGGTTTTCAACCAAATCATGAAATATGAAAGAAACTACTTAGGGAGGCAGTTGTGAGGAATTATGCCAAGAACATTCATGTTTTGCAACAGTGCCAATACTAGCTAAAGCCAACCAGCTCTTGGTGACAGAATTGAGGTAATTTCAGCAAAAGGTAGAAGTTAATTTTTGAAGAAACTGACTCAGATATACAAATTATCAGAAGATAGAATGAAAGACTTTAAAAATGTAAAGAAATTATAATAATCATATTCTATACTAGAACAGATAGCTTCAAGAGCTCTAGAAAAGATAAGCCAAAAAAAAAAAGTTGAAAAAAGGCCAGGAAATTTGAATTTTTTTTTTTCTGAATTTATTTTAAATCTTTTTCAGTAATTCTAATGTGCAGACTTCAGGGAACGATTGACTCCTCTGTTAGATGCAAAAAATATCTTTCAATATTTTCTTCTTTCAGAAAAGACTAATTTTATGGAGGATTTTTGTTGTTGTTAAGCACAGTCACCTCATCTTTGGTGAAAATGAAGGCTTTGGCTCTTGATTAGATGACCTCTGATTCTTGCTTATGATCTATTGTAAATCTACTCCAAATCCCAGATATTTTTCCTGTTACAATTCAGCCTGTTTTTGTCTGGTGTTTAAGCTTCCGAATCCTTTTGTGTTTTGATTCTGTCATGTTTGTTCATTATCCTGTTCATCTTTGATTCATATGTACATTTGATCAGCATCCTTCTGTAGCTCCATCCCAGGTACTGATGAAAAGTTGGACCAGAGAGAGTCCTATTGTACCTCCCAAATCTACACTGTTTCACATAGTTGTTAATACCTAATGTGGCTTCTTTCCAGCCTGTCTCTACATCTTATACACATGCCCTTCTGTTAGGCTTTATAAAATGCAAGGCTGAATTTTTTTTTAAAGATCTTGAATAGGATTTAAGGTGATTTCTAGTTAGCATCAAGCTGCCTGTCAAAACACAAGCACAATATTAATTATGTGGGAGTGTGATCAATATCAAGCATACAACTCTGAACTCTTAGATACAGGAAATCTTTCTTCTATTTTCTTTTGTACTGACCCCACAGTAACATGCAAACTAACTCTGTTTTTAATGCCTTTTGATTTCCAATTGACCCCATAGATAATTTGAAAACTCACCTAGGGTTGCTGTGACAGGATTACTGATGGAGACTGGAAAGCCACATGCTGTAGAAGTCCATCCTTTATCATGTGTGTGTGTGTGTGTGTGTGTGTGTGTTTGCCCATAATCTAGGTGGACGTAGCTAAGCAAATTAAAGTC
This sequence comes from Neotragus pygmaeus, assembly GCA_006410875.1. Taxonomy (NCBI): domain Eukaryota; kingdom Metazoa; phylum Chordata; class Mammalia; order Artiodactyla; family Bovidae; genus Neotragus; species Neotragus pygmaeus. The sequence continues at coordinate 24,250 of SJYV01002149.1, forward strand.
ATCATGGATAATTTCATAGGATGTAATATCTAGTTCTAAGAATTCATAAAGGAANGGGGAAAAAAAAAAAAAAAAAAAGATGCAAGAATGTCAGCAGAAATGCAAAGTTTGAAAATAAATCTGAGAAATTAGAATGCAGGATTTGGAACTGCCTAAAGTTTATTTTCAGATGCCATCGCTCTAATCTATCCATATATAGAGAGATAGATTGGCAACTTTTTAAAGCTTTTATACATCACTGCCCTCTTGTATGTAATGTATTTATATTATATATATGTTTGTATGTATAAAACCTTAAACAGTAAGGTTTTTAATCTATAAAAGTGAACACTGTGCAGGAAGTAACTGAGCTAGTTGTTCCAATTATTTGTTGCTGTATAAAACATCATCCCAAAAACTAAGTGGCAAAAACAATACTATCTCTTTTGGTCTTGGGTTTGAGGGGGTTCAGCCAGGGTTTCTCATTTGGGGTCTGTCATGTGGTTGTGACCAGAGAGTGGCTAAAAACTGGAGTCACGTCACAGGACTTCTCACTCAAGTATGTGGCAGTTGTCTTTGGCTGTCCACTGAGTTCTTAGCTGGGACTTTCAGCTGGAACACCTGTAGGTGACCTCTACTTCCTCACTGTGGCTCAGCTGGTAAAGAATCTGCTGCAATGCGGGNAGGACTTCTCACTCAAGTATGTGGCAGTTGTCTTTGGCTGTCCACTGAGTTCTTAGCTGGGACTTTCAGCTGGAACACCTGTAGGTGACCTCTACTTCCTCACTGTGGCTCAGCTGGTAAAGAATCTGCTGCAATGCGGGAGACCCAGGTTTGATCCCTGGGTTGGGAAGATCCCCTGGAGAAGGGAAAGGCTATCCACTCCAGTATTCTGGCCTGGAGAATTCTATGAACCACAGTCCATGGGGTCGCAAAGAATCAGACACAACTGATCAACTTTCACTTCCCTTCACTTCCTCATTGTGTCACAGGGGTTCTAAGAGCCCAGAGGCCAGGTGAGAAGGTAGAAGCTGCATCACTTTTACAGCCTACTCTCAGAAGTTGTATAGTATCTCTTCCTTTGTTGTCACAAACCCATCTGTGTTCAAGGGGTGGAAACAGGCCCCACTTCTCAATGAGAAGAGAAACATCACTTTGTAAGTACTTTGAGAGCACTTCCTTGAAAGTAGAAGTGTGAAAGTGTTACATGCTCAGTAGTGTCCAACTCTTTGTGACCCTGTGGTACACACCCTGAGGTAGCCCACCAGGCTCCTCTATTCATGGAATTCTTCAGGCAAGAATATTGGAATGGGTAGTCATTCCCTTCCCCGGGGGATCTTTCCATTCCCTTGAAATAAACTATCTTCATTAAATTCCACCAACATTTCTTAAATCTTGATTCTGTCCTAGATACTTAAATCTCTACCCCTACCTCACACTGCAACCCAAGTTTTAGAGGATACAAATATCAATAGTTCTGACCCTCAGAGAATTTATAATCTAGAAAAGAACAAAAGTACAAGGAAGAAAGGGAAAGATATAAGACATATACATAATTATTAATTAAGAGAGCACTAGAAACATGGTATCAGAAGATCCCAGTTTAGCCAAAGCTTTACTTTAACTGATGCATAATTTCTGGCAAGTCACTAAATCGCTTTACACTAGTTGCTTCATAATAAATACTAATTTCCTTCCTCACAATAAAAGTGTCTTCTTCATAGAGCTTTTTTCTTAAAAAATACATGATATGGTTCATGTAAACTGCTTAACATGGCTCCTGGTACACCACAAGCCCTCAACAAATGTTCATTCCGTTATGACAGAGAGGCAGTGGTGGAAGGGGAGGTGGGAATGCTTTGTAAAGTGTGAGGTCTTAGATCAACATAAGATATTTCCATTCATAACAGACAGAATATAGAACATCCTATTGAAACCTGTAATTCTCTGCTCAGCTACAAGCCCCCCAAACACTACCATTGTACTGTTTCCAGAGACTCTGAGGGCTTCCTTGCTCCATCCCACCCCCTTTCCTGACCATTCAGAGCCCAGTTCAAAGACCATCTCAGCTCTAAAGTAGCCTACCTCCGTAAGGCCAAATAGGTAACCCCAAGCCATATTCCCTTCACACTTCATCTACACGAGGACACTAGGGATGCCATTGTCTCACCCATGTTTGCATCCCCAGCGCCCCCAATAGTACCTGCTCATGATGCATGTAGATGTGCCTCGGTGTTAATGCAGATGCTGGAGTTAATGAGAATCCAAGAAAGGAGATGTGTGGCACCCATTATGGATGGAGCCCTCACCTTGGACCAGATTTCTGTTGTATCTCTGACTTTTCCAAACTCGCTGTTTGACTGGGCACTTGCCCTTTAACCTACCCTGCCAAACTGTCGTTTTCTCATCTGGAAAATGGTAATTGACAGCCAAAAGTAATTGTGGTGTGCTACAACGTCTTCACAACTCTGTCAGGAAGATATCATTAACAGGTGAGGAAAGCCACATTCACAGCGCTTCAGCATCACACGGCTTATATGTGCTACAGCAAGGTCTATCCACCTGAAAGGCCCAAGCTCATGGCTGCTGTACCACACGGTGGCTTATTGGAGCAGCTACTGTCCTGTTTCTTCTGGCTCTGAATGCCATAATGTCATGACACAGTTCCTCTTCTTTCCATCCTATTCTCTGCTTGTTGCATGAAAGACATTCTAAATTTACCCTGTTCTATTATTTACTGTTATTCAAGCCTGGACTATCAACCCAGTGGAAGCCAAGGCTATTACTCTACCTCTTAATTTTCTCCCCAAAATGCAGCTTCCAGACCCAACAGGAGTGCTCAGCTGTGATTTACTGCAGTTTAAGCAGGTTTCAAGTGGCTAAGAGTCAGGCCATAGGAGCCTGATAAGACCTAGGCAAAAAACACATCACAAAACGCTTTTCAGTTTTATTTTTCTGTTGGACTCTTGTCCCAAGGCAAACTATTAGGCATTTGAGCAGCTTTTTAGTAAATATTTTTTTAATTCTAGATAATCCTGTTGTGAAATAAACTAGACCAAGGTTACTCAGCCTTGGCACTCTTGCCACTTTGGGCTGGATAATTCTTTGTTGTGGCAGGCTGTCCTGGGCATCACAGGGTATTGACACAATACCTGGTTTCTAGCATAGCAGGGGTAGAGTAGGGTAGCACTCGATACCAGTAGCACCATCACTCTCAGTCTTAACAATCCAGAATGTCTGCAGACATTGCCAATGTGCCCCGGGCATTAAATAGCCAACCCCCCACTCCACTTTTGAACAAGACTAAATGGGATAGGTGGGCTAAATCTCATTCTTTACATTACAGAGTTCAGTTTCACATCAAAGACATTTTTTCCCAATGAAGTTAGAAAGTGTGATGTCAACTGAGGAAGATTTCTTCTCGCTGGGCCCCTCAGGCTCACCCCTCCCTGGTAAGCCACCACCCAGGGCTTCATCAGGACTGCGATACACAGTCCTTAAAAAGCTGAAGCCGCAAAAGCAGTGTTATGGTTTTGTTCCACCAAAGTGTCCCTGAAATTCAAACCTACGTGTTTATCAAGATGTATTCCCCTGTCACCGTGATTACCTGCATCGCCTTGAACGGCAAAGAAAAGACAAGGAGTGATTGAGTGGGGTTTTTTTTCTGTTCGTGTATTGTACCTGAGTTCTGTCTTAGTCTGCTTCCTAAATAGAATAATCAATGCCATTATCTCTTCCTCCCTCGTCTAAATCACATCAGGACTGTACAGTAGATCGATAGTTACAACAAAGAAGGCCGAAGCTCTCATTCCAGGGGGACTCATTAGTCTGCAGCCCAGGACCTGGGTATGGATCCTAGTAAGGTTATCTACTCTAAGGTAGGAGTTAACAACAGCTGTCAGTTATTAATACCGCACTGCGACCCCACCGTAACTGGCTGCCTCTGTGCGGAGAGCACGTCCGAAAACAAGCCAGCCAGCTTCCTTCTTTCCCATCTTCCTCTGGTTTCCACTTTCTCTTTGTATTATTTTAAATGGTCTTCTCTAGCCATGTGAAATGTTTGGGACTTCATTTAGATTCTTTATTTTTTTTTTAACTTTACAATACTGTATTGGTTTTGCCATACTTCATTGAGANTCCTTCTTTCCCATCTTCCTCTGGTTTCCACTTTCTCTTTGTATTATTTTAAATGGTCTTCTCTAGCCATGTGAAGTGTTTGGGACTTCATTTAGATTCTTTATTTTTTTTTTAACTTTACAATACTGTATTGGTTTTGCCGTACTTCATTGACATTCTTAACCAGTGCAGGTGGCCTATAACCATTCTCAAGTCTGCTGCAGTATTACAAAGACTAATTAAAATAAATTCAGGTCTTAAATTAGCCCTTTCGGTAACATTTAGTGCTTAAGTCACTGGGCGATAAAATATATAATTTGGTTAAGCTGGAGAGAACAGTATTTTTAGAATTGTATTTCCTGAGCAGCCATTAAAAGGAGAGTAAAATAAAACTGCTTATGTACCCACTTATCAATTTTTCCAATAGCAATTGTGTCTTCTGTGGTTCCTCCTCCCTCTGAGGCCATCCTGTCTGATTGGCATTAGAGACTAGCTTGTCTGCAGTGTGAGATAAAGCAATGTCAATGACAAATCACATAACAAACCTTTTTTTAATGGAAAGGACTGATGCTGAAGCTGAAACTCCAACACTTTGGCCACCTGATGTAAGGAACTGACTCATTTGAAAAGACAAGATTGAAGGAGGGAGGAGAAGGGGATGACAGAGGATGAGATGGCTGGATGGCATCACCGACTTGATAGACATGAGTTTGAGTAAGCTCCTGGAGTTGGTGATGGACAGGAAAGTCTGGCATGCTGCAGTCCATGGGGTTGCAAAGAATCAAACATGACTGAGCAACTGAACTGAACTGACTGGTCATTACCATCTCCAAGTTCTCCAAGATGCTGCAGCTTCCAGTGATCAGCAGACAGATTTTTGTTATGTAAGCACTGTAACTCAGGGAACACCAAAATTATGCTTTCCTGCCTCCTATTCTTCAAATCCCTTATATGGGTTTTCTTTTTCTGCCAGTGCGATATTTTCACATTTTCACTCTATGGATGGAATTCAATAAAGTTTCACCTACTTCTGTGTATCCCTTTGTGTTAGAGTTTCCCATAGACTTACTTCAAAGACCTAAACTTTGTCTTTTCAAAGAAGAGATTCATTTTTTTAATTAAAAAAAATCTTTATTGAACATCTGCTGTATGCATAGAGCTCAAATTCTGACCTAAGGATGTTTATTGTTCTTCTGAACTTATTTTAAAGAAAATTACAGCAAAGAACAGAAATACCATGACATTTTTATACCTATATGCAATTCTCCAGATTAAAAAAGTTAAAAAATGTGAAAGTCGTTCAGTGGTGTCTGAATCTTCATGATCCCAGGGACAGGGGCCTGCCAGGTTCCTCTATCCATGAAATTCTTCAGGCAAGAATACTGGAGTGGGTTGCCATTTCCTTCTCCAGGGGATCTTTCCCACCCAGAGACTGAACCCAGGTCTCCCACATTGCAGGCAGATTCTTTACCCTCTGAGCCACCAGGGAAGCCCAAGAATACTGGAGTGGGTAGTCTATCCCTTCTCCAGGGGATCTTCCCAGCCCAGCAATCGAACCCAGGTCTCCTGCACTAAAGGTGCATAGTTCCTTTTTAATATTGACCAGCCAAGTTTTTGGTTTATATGGTGTGGTGTTTTTTTGTTGTTGTTTTTTTTTTGGACATGCTTTTTCACCCAGATAACTGCCACCCATGAGCAGATTCATTCAGTCTATTGGAAGTTATGGTGTTTTGTTTGTTGTCCTTGGAGCACTGGACCTCGGGAGACCTCTCCTTTTCTGTCACCGTGGTAAAATACGATATGAGAACACGGAGGCTTAATCCAGGTGCAGCTGCCAAACCCACAAACGTCAGAGCAGTTTGTATACCTACCACCACCAAAATGCTTCGGACACAGGACTGGAAAGCTCTACATCTCTGAAACGTTAGATTGTTTCAGACCCTTGAAGAGACAGCTCTTATTTCCAGGCCATCTGGTTGATGACTGGGCTGTTGGCAAACTTTGTTAACTGGAATTCAGGCCATTAAGAAAAACATTTTAAGTTGTGGAATGTTAAAACATTGCCTCTTACAAACTATTTAAAAGAAAGACACCCTCCTTCTTACAGTATTGAGTTCATTTGTATTTGACTTTATATGTGATACTATTTTTATGGAAAATAACTGGCATTGTATTTATGTGTTCTGTTTACTCTTTGACCTTAATTATTTAACAACGATTTTTCTTATATGTTTTTCCTATGTTTTTATTCCGGTCCCATTGCTATTTATACCATACCTCTTTAAAGTTCAAAGACGCTGCTTTGTGCTACAATGTTTTCCTTTGTGATTCAGCCCCAGCCTCCTTCCCATTCTCTTAAATATAAATGAAGTAGCAATAATAAAGTCCCCTGTGCCTTCTTAACTGTTTCCTGGGATGCCTGATCCTGGGTAACCTCTATGGTTTCTCTCCACCAGCTGCCCAGCTCTGGTGTTGAAAGCATGAACCACTCTCACTTTTATTTCTTTGCAGATGAAAAGTATTTTTATTATTAGACACTATTCTACAATTTCTCCAAGGCCTTTTCTAATTAATCATCTGGTACCTGTCCTGGTGTTAAAAGATACTCCCAGTCTTCCTGTGGTGAGAAAGTAGATTAATGGGGAAAGGCTTGTTTTGGGGGGTATTTATTTAATTCCTGTGTGAACATTTTGATTCAAGAATAATTTCTATCCCTTTCTAATTTCTACTGTAGTTTTCTGCTGGGGACCTATTCTTTTTAAGTTGCAATTAGAGGAAATTGTGTGTGTTTATATATAAATATCATGAATTCATACATGTTAAACAGACTACATTTAGAAGCACTTGGAGTAAGAATATGTTCTATTCCCTGTTGTTCAGCTCTCTCTTGCTTCAGAGCAACAATCAGTAGGGGAATGTTGGGGAACCCCCATAGTCTTTTTAATTCTTATGGTTAATTTTTTTAAAATTAAAAGCTGTCAGCATTATTTACATAGGGAATGTCCAAGGAGCTGGAAGACTGAGAAAAATTGTGATTTCATAACAACAGCTTAATTCAGCTGGCTGAAACAGTATGCCCCTCTACCATGGTTTTTAGGCTTGCTTTTTTGTTGCTATAAAATTTTTCAGACATTTGAAGGTTTCTAGGATGTAACCTTTTTTTGGTCTTTCTTTCTTTTTATTATTATAATTTTACTTTTTCTTTAAGCAGAATTCCAGTGTGAGCTATTGACTGAGCTATGCCTCTGTTCACTTGCACCAGACCAATCCTAATTAGAGGCTGTTTAATAAATTGGGAATGTGTTACCTGCAGCTTTTTGACCTTTGTTTCCCGACTGTCTCCCATTAATCCCCTTGCCCTCTGGTGCTCCCTCTAAACTTTGGGAATTCACTGATTCTGGTTCATTTTGTAAACCTTCTGAGCCTATTCGAGCGCTTTAGGAGATTTCCTCGTGCTAATAACCATCTGTCACTGCCCATGTTTTACGGCTGCAGCTCATGCTGCTGGAGACCAAAGCAAGGCCCTAAGCATTCTGCTTGTATCTTTAAATCAAAGTGTGATTGTTAAGTAACATACCCCCAACATCTTTGTCGTATAAAACTGCAAAGTTACATTAGGTGTAGCACTTTAACCTTTGCCGTATTGAAGAGGTAATGATATCAGAGTTTGGCTTCCATCCCTAAAGGACCCATAAATATGCTGTGTGGATGCCAGGTTATAGATCCCGCACGGGCTTACGATACATACTCCAGCTTTCTTGCCTCTGTTCCTTTAAAAACAAGGCAACTGGTAAACCATGCCCATCATGGATAATCCTATACCTCGCCTCTTCAGGTTTCTCTAACCGTGTTGGCATTCAAAGGAAGGATGACTGGCTGCCCACTCCTTCAGTCAGTTCAGTTCAGTCACTCAGTCGTGTCCAACTCTTTGTGACTCCATGGACTGCAGCATGCCAGGCCTCCCTTTCCATCACCAACTCCTGGAGTTTACTCAAACTCATGTCAGTAATGCCATCCAATCATCTCATCCTCTGTCATCCCCTTCTCCTCCTGCCTTCAATCTTTCCCAGCATTAGGGTCTTTTCAAATGAGTCAGTTCTTCATATCAGGTGGCCAAAATATTGGAGTTTCAGCTTCAGCATAAAACCTTCCAATGAATATTCAGGACTGATTTCCTTTAGGATGGACTGGTTGGATCTCCTTGCTGTCCAAGGGACTCTCAAGAGTCTTCTCCAACACCACAGTTCAAAACCATCAATTCTTTGGCACTCAGCTTTCTTCACAGTCCAACCCTCACATCCATACATGACTCCTGAAAAAAACCAGACCTTTGACTAGACAGACCTGTGTTGGCAAAGTCATGTCTCTGCTTTTTAATATGCTGTCTAGGTTGGTCATAACTTTTCTTGCAAGGAGCAAATATCTTTTAATTTCATGGCTGCAGTCACCATCTGCAGTGATTTTGGAGCCCCCCCAAAATAAAGTCTGTCACTGTTTCTACTGTTTCCCCATCTATTTGCGATACAGTGATGGGACCAGATGCCATGATCTTAGTTTTCTGAATGTTGAGTTTTAAGCCAACTTTTTCACTCTTCTCTTTCGTTTTCATCAAGAGACTCTTTAGTTCTTCACTTTCTGCCATAAGGGTGGTGTCATCTGCATATCTGAGGTAATTGATGTTTCTCCCGGCAATCTTGATTCCAGCTTGTGCTTTATCCAGCCCAGTGTTTCTCATGATGTACTCTGCATATAAGTTAAATAAGCAGGATAACAATATACAGCCTCGACATACTCCTTTCCTAATTTGGAACCAGTGTGTTGTTCTATGTCCAGTTCTAACTGTTGCTTCCTGACCTACATATAGGTTTCTCAAGAGGCAGGTCAAGTCATCTGCTATTCCAATCTCTTTAAGAATTTTCCATAGTTTGTTGTGATCCACACAGTCAAAGGCTTTGGTGTAGTCAATAAAGCAAGTAGATGTTTTTCTGGAACTCTTGCTTTTTAGATGATCCAACGGATGTTGGCAATTTGATCTCTGGTTCCTCTGCCTATCTAAAACCAGCTTGAACATCTGGAAGTTCATGGTTCACATACTGTTGAAGCCTGGCTTGGAGAATTTTNAGATCACTAGTTTTTCCCATTTTATTGTTTTCCTCTATTTCTTTGCATTGATCACTGAAGAAGGCTTTCTTATCTCTCCTTGCTATTCTTTGGAACTCTGCATTCAAATGGGTATATCTTTGCCCACTCCTTGGCAATACTCAAAATAATCCAAGATATTGAACTTGCTCTCTGTGATGGCTCCTGAACTTGATCTCATAATGGTGACCTTATTCTTGAGTCCTTGGGAAGTCAGCTGCTGTTACCGTATCAAAATTCTCCTTTTCCATGTTTATGAAAGGTGAAAGCAAAAAGCTGAATGTACAAAAGAAAATCCTATTATATACAGTGTTTTTAGAAAAATTTAAATAATTCAAGTCTTTTTAATCGGAGAGTTTGGGCAAAGGGATTTGGGAGTGCATTATCTACTGAAAGGCCACATGTTCAGTATACTCTAAATCATAATAGCCTCAAGGCAAGCATCTCATGGAATTCTAGAAATATCAGCAAAACACCCTATTATAATTATTACTGCAGGCTGTTCATCTCCCTCCTTTCCTTCCTTATTTCCTGCCTTCTTTACATCTTAACTTCCTTCCTTCCTTCCTTCTTCCCCTCCCTTTCCTCTCTCCTCTTATGTCCCCTTGCCTTAAAGATTTCTCCCTTCAGATGTTATACAATTTCTCTCCACTTCTCAAAAATAAATACTCTGGAAAGGATATTCTATTCTTGCCATTTCCATCTCCTCACCTATTCTTCACTCTTGAATTCACNTCTCCTCTTATGTCCCCTTGCCTTAAAGATTTCTCCCTTCAGATGTTATACAATTTCTCTCCACTTCTCAAAAATAAATACTCTGGAAAGGATATTCTATTCTTGCCATTTCCATCTCCTCACCTATTCTTCACTCTTGAATTCACAGGAATCTGGTTTCTATCTTCAATAGCCCACTAAAGTCTCTTTCACTAAAAGCTTAAATGATATTACTCCAAATCAGAAAATCCAGTCTGATTGTTATCTTTTTTTCTTGTCTGCCTTGTTTGAACTTAGGGATCATTTCCTCCATTGTAACCTCTGTATTTTTTCTTTTTTTAAGTTCAGTGCTTCAAGTTCCCCTTTCACCTCGATAATGACTCCTCTCCCTTCATGGGCTCTGGGCTACCTACCAATGTTAAAGAGAAACACTGGGCTAGTTCCAGGGAAACAGGAAGCATCATAGTCATGAGCTCTGCAAGTGCACATACAAAGTTAAACAGCAATGAGAAGGACAAGCCCAAGTCAGTACAGATATCCCTCAGTTTATGAGGAATGCATTGAATACACCCACTACCAGCATCATAGCGTAGCTGAACCTTCCTTAAATGTGCTTAGAACACTTACATTAGCTTACAGTTCACAAAATCATCCAATACAAAGCCTCTTTTACAATGAAGTGTTGAGGATCTCATGCAATGTATTGAACACTGTACTAAAAGTGAAAAACAGAATGGTTGTCTGGGTACAGAATGGTTGTAAGTGCATCAGGTGTTTACCCTTGTGATGGCCTGGCTGGCTGGGAGCATGGTTTAATGCCTGGGAAAAGATCAAAATTCCAAATTTGAGGTTTCATTTTTACAGAATGCATATCACTTTCACATCATCATAAAGTCAAAAAATCATAAATTGAACCACTGTGAAGTACTGAGGTGTGGGATTTGAAATATGATTCAGAGAAATCATTGAAGAGTAGGGGTCCAAAGCATTATGGTCACACAGAATATGTGTGGCATTTGGATCCCAGCCCTGATCCTCCTTGGGCAAGTTACTTGAGTGCAGTGCGCACTTAATGAAATAGTAATACTTACATGACAGGAGTGTTGAGAGAATTAAACAAAACAATGTGTCATCATTTTTGTTGATATATAGTATGTGCTTCAAGAATATTTGTTCACTTTCCTATTTCATAGAAAAGGGGAACCTTGGGAAGTCCTTTAAAAATTTTAGTATTTGGATAAGCAGAGAGAAAGAGGAATAATATTTTAAGACAAGAAAAAAGCAGTGTGAGAAAAGGACTAGAAAAGAAAGTTACTAATAATGTACTTGAGTCAGTGTGTAGCACTGGCGGGGAAAATGTTTGTGGTAAGCTGAGGGGAAAGAGGTATAAACAGGTAGATTGTGGCCATAAAGGGGTTTTAGAGCAAAGAAAGGTGGTCTGGCTTATTTTGCCATATTTATTAACATAAACAGGCCAACTTTGCTTTTTTTGTTGTTGCTGTTTAGTCGCTAAGTTGTGTCTGACTCTTTGCAACCTCATGGACTGACTGTAGCCTGCCAGGCTCCTCTGTCCATAGAATTTCCCAGGCAAACATACTGGAGTGTGTTGCCATTTCCTTTTCGAGGTTATCTTCCAGACCCAGATATGGAACCTGTGTCTCCTTCATTGCAGGCATGTTCTTTACCTCTTAGCCACCAAGAAGTCTTCCAACTTTGCTTAGTTCATTGCATATTTTGTTTAAATGTATTATCTTAGTTCACTTCCAGTCAGTAAGGTGTTGGAATTTATGTACTGAATCACACTGTCCTCTTCAATACATAAGAACAAAAGATAAGTGAAATTAATGTTAATAATATGGTGCATCAGAAAGTGGAAAGGGAGGTGGAGAAACATAGAAAGCTCGGGGTTGAGAATCACATAAGGATACAATTTTAAATAAAGTATTCAGCGATATAGGGCTTGAGCTGGTGAAAGAGTGAGTCGTGTGGGTGTCTATGAGAAGGGGAGTCCAGGCAGAGTATCTAGATGTGCAGAGCTCCCAAAGCAGGAGGCTTCCTGGCACATTTCAGCAACAGCTTATCAACCTGCATGGCTGGATCAGAGTGAGCTGGGGCAGGAGAGTGTTGAAGATGAGGTCAAGGGTGAGTGGGACCAGATCTCAGAGGGCCTGGTGGGCCACTATGAAAGATGATGCTGTTTCCCTTGAGTGCAATAGGAAGACTCTGAGGACCTCAGAGAACTTGATGTGATCAAATTTAACCTTCACTGGCCTCACCCTGCTGCTGGACTAAGGACGTCTTGGGCCCTTTCCCTCCTCTCTTCCATCCAAGCCTGAAGAGGTAGGGGGAGCTCTCGGAAGGGAGCAGAAGAGCACAGGGGGAAATGATGAGCACCACCTCCTCCCCCATCCAACTGTGGTCTGCTCAGTCTGAGCTGGGAGGGAGCTTAGGTGGCTGGATGGTTCAGCAAAGCCTTTGATTAATGCTGGAAAGATGCCCAAGAAAGGTGAGGGACCTGGTGTGTCTGTCAGGGTTCTCCAGAGAAACGGAACCAATAGGACAGACTGGGTTATGGATATAGACACAGGGACGTAGATGCATAGGAGAAAATTTACTACAGGGATTGGCTCATATGGTGATGGAGGCTGAGAAGTCCCATCTCTGCCACTGCCAGCTGGAGACCCAGGAAAGCTGATGGCATAATGTGGTCCAAGTCAGAAGGCTTGAGAGCCTAACAGGGGAGCTGCTGGTGTAACTCCCAATTCAGTTCAGTCGCTCCGTCGTGTCCGACTCTTTGTGACCCCATGGACTGCAGCACACCAGACTTCCCTGTCCATCACCAACTCCTGGAGTTTACTCAGACTTAAGTCCATTGAGTCAGTGATGTCACCCAACCATCTCATCCTCTGTCATCCCCAGCCCAAGGTCAAAGACTTGAGACCCAAGGAGCCACATGTATGAGTCCCAGAGTCCAAGAGGACAAGGATCTCCAGTGTCCAAGCGCAGGAAAAGATGAACGCCCCAGCTCAAGATGAGGGAATTCTCCCTTCCTCCACCTCTTTGTTCCATTTGGGCTCCCACATTGATGATACCTGCCTACACTGGTGAGGACAGGTTTTCTTTACGCAGTCTCCTGAGTCAAATGCTAGCCTCGTGGAAACACCTTCAAGACACACCCAGAAATAACATTTTCTCAGCTATTCAGACATTCCTTAGTCCAATTAAACTGAAATATGATGTTAATCATCATGCCCAGTTAAGATTTCACCTGGGTGCCATTCAAAGAGTTTGCTGGAAGAACAGTGATTGGGAAAAAAAAAAAATCCATTTCTTATTTTGTTGTTGCTGTTGTTCAGTCACTAAGTCCTGTCTGACTCTTTGTGACCCCATGGACTGCAGCACGCCAGGCTCCCCTGTCCTCCACTATCTCCCAGAGCTTGCTCAAATTCGTGTCCATTGAGTCAGTGATGTTATCTAACCATCTCATCCTCTGCTGCCCTCTTCTCTTCCTGCCTTCAATCTTTCCCAGCATCAGGGTCTTTTCCAGTGAGTCAGCTCTTCGCATCAGGTGGCCAAAGTATTGGAGCTTCAGCTATAGCATCAGCCCTTCCAATGAATATTCAGGGTTGATTTCCTTTAGGATGGACTGGTTTGATCTCTTTGCAGTCTGAGGGACTCTTAGACTTCTTGACAGTTCTTGTTTAGTTTCATCTATAACAAGACCACCTTATTTGAGATGAGTTTTATACACTTAAAATCAACTGTAGACGTGTAGTACTGTCAAGTCAGACATTAAATATAATAAGTGTTAAATTCTTTCCTATTCTAGATAAAGAAATATCATTACAGGCATCCCAGAGAATGGCACCACGCTTCTCCAATTTGGAGAAAACTGCAAAGGCAAGACCCTCAATTTGGGGGCAGGCAGTGATCAGTAAGCAGTGAAGATAGAGAGATAGGAAATGACAAATGAAGCTTGTGGCTGTGGTGCTTGACATTTTTATGGTAGAAAAATGAGAGGAAGATGCAGTGGGACAAGAATTGAGGCTCTTGAGATTCATCCCATGTTGGGGGAGGAAGGTAAAGAGCATTCTGAGAACAATCAGAAAAGAAAGAACAGGAAAGAAAATGACAGTGATGCCCAAGGGGAGAAGAAGAGGCAGGCTACTTGTGTTCCAGACCAAAGAGGAGTGGTCAAGCCTGACGAGGATGGAATGTTTGAGTTTCCCAAGGAGGCTTATGAGAAGAGAATTTTACTAAGAGATCAGGCAATGGTTGTGAAATTGAAAAGAACAAAAGGTAAAGAAACTAAGACAATCGACAGACTGTGGAGCAGGTGGAGGAGTCCCCAGGATAGTTCAACATTCTAAATAGAACTGCTAAAAAATAACAGTCATCTCAGTAAGGCAAGATTGGGTGAGAATTTAAGGATATTCTCGTCCTGGATTGGCAGGTGAAGGGCAGAATAATGCAGACCATCTTCTGCTCAGTTCCTGGGATACAGAGATGGTGAGCAGGAACACTTTGAAACACAGCAAGGTGATAGATGGAAGGCACTTGACTTTCTGAAAAATATCTCTTCATAGTAATGTTCTTCTATTTCAGAAAGAATTTAAATTGAAAACCTTACTGCTCTCATCATGTCTGAACACACACTGAACACAATGAAAAGCACCCTCCATAGGAATTTCTGATCTCCCTATTTCTTTGTTGTCATTCAAGTCTCCCCACTTGGCTTTTACGTTGGAGACTCCTTCTAACTTGAGGGGGAGAGGCCACCTGCTCGAGAGGTGGCAGAGCCTCTGGGGAGTGGTAGCCATCAATGAGGTAGAAAGAGAGACTGGAAATTTGAATCCTTTCCCTTTGTGACAAAGACAATTCACAGACCCCATTTTCACTTCCTGCTGGGGCTACGATCCTATGTGCCTGGGATCTGCCCCAAGGAGGGTGGGCAAAAGGGATAAGTGTGCATGCTCACAGTCGTGTCCAACTCTTTGTGACCCCATGGACTGTAGCCTGCACAGTTCCTCTGTCCATTGGATTCTCCCGGCAAGAATACTGGAGTGGGTTGCCATTTCCCCCTTCAGGGTTTCTTCCCAATCCAGGGATCGAACCTGCATCTCCTGTATCTCCTGCCTTGACAGGTGTATTCTTTACCACTGAACCACCTGAGAAGCCCTCCCTTAAAACCTCTTTCACTGCCCTTCATCTTTTCCTAGCTGTAATTAAGACTGATGCCAGCTGCAATGTTATTGATCATTCATGCATTCATTTCTTTCATTCATTCCCTGAGAAAGGACTTGGGGGTACATCCTCTCAAGAAGTTTGCTCAAATGCCTTTGTATTAAGCTGATTGTGACTGGGGATGAGATAGACCCCTACAACACCATAAAGAAGCCGCAGAATCAGATAGTCTTCTTCTGGTACTTCTGTAGTACCTCCTGCAATGGCTGCTCATGAAGCACTGTGCATTAGGCCCATTTTTTTTCTCTTTTTCCTTTCAAAAATGATAATCATTTTAATTGAGTGCCCAACCTGCACCAGGTGTTTCTGAGACCTTCTGCTGTGATAAGTACAGAAATGTAGGCTTATCACTAAGTGGAGGCTGTAATGAATTTAAGCCTCATTCAGCATTTAGGCAGTCTGGATCTTCTTATTAATATACAAGGAGAGGTTGATGATAATAGACACATTATGAAGCCCAAAGGCATCTTGGCAGCACATGCCAGGAAATGATGGAACTATGAGAAACTTCTGAGGAATTCTTCTGATATTTTTGCATCCATATCCGTGTATGTTTTTCCAGTGTTTTATCCTAAGAGGATCTTTAAAAGCAGACACAGGCATGCTCTGAGTATGTATATCCAAGAGATATTTCTCAGATCTGTCCCTCTGCCATTCTTCTTCTACACTTTATCAGTCAGTTGCCCAACAACTCCTGTGATTCTCTGCAAGTCTCATTAAATACATAATTTGATGCTCCCAAATAAATTATAAAAAAGAAAAAAGATTATGCTTCATGATTATGAGTTCTCATAGATACTAATTACAACATATAATTATTTCTTTTTTAATTTTTTGGTGATGTCCTGCAGCACATAGGATCTTAGTTCCCCTGGCGGGAATCGAACCCATACCCACTCCCAGCATTGGAAGGCAGAGTCTTAACCACTGGACCACTCGTTGGGGTATGAGCATGCTCAATCACTCAGTCATGTCTGACTCTTTCGTGACCCCATGGACTGTAGCCCGCCAGACTCCTCTGTCCATAGGATTTCCCAGACAAGAATACTGGAGCAGGTAGCCATTCCCTTCTCCAGGAGATCTTCTCAGCCCAGGGATCAAAACCATGTCTGTTGAGTCTCTTGCATTGGCAGGCAGATTCTTTACCACTGCATCACCTGGGAAGCCCACAGTGGAAGGCTCTACATAACATAATTTTTTTTAATTCAATCCTTTTTTCTATTAGGTTTGCACAGGAAAAAAAAAAAAAAAACATTTTGTTGGTAGCCTTCTTGAGAGCCTAAGAGGGTTTAAACTCTTGCTCCCCGAGGAGGATACCATGGCTGCCGTTGGAATCCTGGTCTTGGTGAACACTGTACGGTGCTGGTTTCCAGAGCTGACTCCCGCCCGCTCCCTTTCCTGAGGAAGGTGGGCAGAGGCAGGATGGTGAGAGTAGGGACAGGCAGAGGCGGAAGCTGCAGTGTCCTTAATCCCCTTGGACTAGACATTTTTTTACAGATACCTCTGCCCATCGCATGCATTGCTGGATCGAAGTGTCACATGTTCCTTCACAGATGTTATTTCAGATTAAGCCTCAGGCAGCAGGGAGTGGACGTGGCACGCATTTTCCTCTTCATTTGGTAGCATCCCGTCTCGCAGCAGTCATTTGCAAAGCGACATTACTTGCATAACAATTGAGCTGATCTGATATTTTAGGTTATGATGTCAAGATATATTATACTGCAGTCTACTGACTTAAAAAATAGCCAAAGAAAGAGAATGACTTGGACCAAGTTGGGACTGAAAAGGACCTAAGGGAATGTCATCTGTTATGAGAATCTTAAAAGCTTCTAATGACCTGTTATTCCCAAGAGGCTCTTGCTACTGTGACTATTGAATTTATTTTTGCTAAACAAGTTTGCATTTAATGATAGCTTTCTTTCTAGTCTGAAATGCACAAGAATTTATTTTGCCTTTTTCTGAATGAAATACTTGGTCAACAGTTCATCATGCAGACACCGTTTATGCTTCCATCACTCTGGTTAGTATTATATATTAAATGTATTTATGAGTTCTTCTGTTAAGATTCTTATCTGTTTTAGAATATTTGAAGGGCTATAGCACTGAGGCTAAGTGTTATCTTGGCTCTTCAAAATATATTTTATATTCTTAAACTGAAGATGTTCAGAGCATTTTCCTGCATAGAATGCACTAAGAAAAGCAGAGAATTAAGGTAAAGCTTTTAAAAATAACAACCATGATTGTATCACAGTGTTTCAAGGGTAACACCCTATGAACAATTGCACCTTCCTCCTACATGATAAACGCTATGACAGCAGAAGTCCTGTCTATTTATCCATGGCTGGCTTCCCTGGTGGCTCAGAGGTTAAAGCGTCTGCTTCCAATGCGGGAGACCCAGGTTCGATCCCTGGGTTGGAAAGATCCCCTGGAGAAGGAAATGGCAATCCATTCCAGTATTCTTGCCTGGAGAATCCCATGGACGGAGAAGCCTAGCAGGTTACAGTTCATGGGGTCACAAAGAGTCGGACACAACTGAGCGACTTCACCTTACCTAATGAGTATTTAATGGAGAAGGGCATAGTAACCCACTTGTTTTCTTGTCTGGGAAATCCCATGGATAGAAGAGCCTGGTGGGCTTCAGTTCATGGGGGGTTGCAAGTGTCAGAAATGACTTAGTGACTAAACCACCACTAATGGGTACTTAATAAATATTTGTTGGATAAATAGATGGAAGGAAGGAAGGATGGATGGATGTAAGTGGTTTGATATTGAGAGCAGTGTTTCTTTGTGAGCCTAGGCTTAAGTCAGGGTATCTGGAATTACTGAGCTTGACATACATTTACTGGGAGTCAATGTCCTGCTGTCCATGGGAAGCAGTGAAAGCTCAGAGGGCTAATGAACTCTTGGGAGAATGACACCTCTTTCCATCAAGTGAAGCCACTTTATTTTTGGCTTAGAAAATCAAGTTAAAATTTGAAATTGCTTTCCCTCAAATAGTGGCAGTCCTTCAAACTGAAGGGCCATCCTGGTAACTGGAGAATAAATAAAAATGTAGAAACATCCCTGAATCTGATTCTTTCCTTTGGCGGGTGTGCCCACAAGGATGGACATGGACACAAAGGCACAAGTGGGAGCCACTGCGGACATTTTTTCTGAAACGTCTTTGGGTGTGAGTTTCTGAGAAGACAAATCACTTGTGCAGGGCCTTGAAAAGAACTTGGTTAGCTCAACCTCAAGGAAGGCTAAGAGTGGAGCTGGGAAGCAGAAATAATATATTATTCTGCTGAGCGTATTCATAATTGGGCAGAAAAAGGTAGATTCTTTTTTAGTTAGGCATCCTTTTAACATGCACACTGTAGGTGGTGGCTTCTTTTTTTTTTTTTCTTTTTACAGAAATAAATGTAGCTGTCCCCTAATGGGAGCAATTTCCCTTCATATTTCTTGCAGCTCTTGTCCCATGAGGCGACAGATGAGTATGTGATAGCAATACTGATTCCAGCGCGTAGATGCTGTCTGATCCACTGGGAGAGCTGGTGGATTCAAATCAATGTCAGTGCATGCCTTCTGGGCAGCAGTCTTTCAGTGCAGGATTTGCTCTGTGGATCAGAAAAACAGCTGGCGACTTGCAATATGTTATACAAAAGACCTTTTAAATGTTTTGTTGTTTCCAGCTATGATGTAGTGTGTGACTTCAAATTTTTTTTTTTTTTTTAATCCTTGGTCCTGCTTGATGGAGCAAAATCCTGTTAAGCAACTGGTAAAATCACAGTACCAACGTAAACTGGTGTCTGCAGAATTCTGAGGCTCAAAGGAGCTAGAAATAAGCCTCTGCCTTACTATACATTTTTTTAAATATAAAAGTTTTATCAAAGGAAAGTATTTCTTGGAAATTTGATCCTGAAATTGCCTGTAAAACATAAGTGCTAAAATATATATATATATATATATGTATGTATGTATGTATTTATATTTATATATATAAACCCTATGGGTTATTCAGAATTCTTAGAAACCAAGAACTTTCACCCAGTTATTTTGTTGAGTTGCAAGATGAAGTTGTTCATTTCTAGTGTATGTTGTTTGCATATGACAGCATTTTGGAGTCTCTTCTCTGTTTTTAGTTTTTTCCTCCACAAAATATGTATAATAATTCTTCTGAATGTTCAAACACATTTCCATGGTTTCTATTCATGCTTTCAACCCCAGAAACTAAACTGCTTTCCCTTCACTTAGGTGGGTTTTTTTTGTTTTTTTCAGTTTTTATCTTTTTTAAATGTTTTTGTTGGCTTTTCCCCTGAGGTTTCTTTCTCACTTTTTTTTGTCAATATTTCATTTCCTGCCTCTGTAATCCAAGTTTCTGGTAACAATTAAGACCACTAATTCAGAAATACCATATATGTCTAGATAAAGTGGCAAAGAGGAGGGTAACAAGATATTTGGAAGATCCTGATTGACTAAAAGAGAAGGAATTGTAAAGTAAAATAAAGCAAAAATAAAATAAAATAAATAATAAAGACTGAAAGAAAAAAAATAAAAGAGAAGGAATTCGAATTTTCTGTGTTAGATTTTAGTCTAGTTAGACAGGATTGGATAGTATCAAATCAGTATCATAAATCTGATGTGATAACCCAGATTTCCATGTCAAATATTCAGGGTGGCCAATGCCAGCATGATGATCTAACACACATCAATCCAATGGCTATTTGTAGCTTCCAAATTGTTTTCCATAACTCTCAATTGAATACTTTGATGAAATAACTAAAATCCTGTTTATCATGGATGTCAGCCATGTATCTCTATGGATGAAGAACTACATTAAATACCATCATACTCTATATTTGTAAGGGGCAAGTGTTGTGACTCTAGTTTTAACAAGGAGTCTCTTGCTGCATTTGACTGCAAGCATTTTAGCCGTTAGTATTCAGTGTACAAAAAAATTTGATTGATTGGTCTTTTGGACATGCACAAAATTTATCACCGAGTTTACCCATCTTGCACAGCTATTTTATACGTCCTTAATATTCCAATAATTCTTATGCCCACTGTACATGCTATGCTGTGCTGTGCTTAGTTGCTCAGTCATGTCAAGCCTTTGCAACCCCATGGACTGTAGCCTGCGGGGCTCCTCCGTCCATAGGGATTCTCTAGGCAGGAATACTGGAGTAGGTTGCCATGCTGTCCTCCAAGGGATCATCCCAACCTAGGGATCAAACCTAGGTCTCCCACATTGAGGTGGATTCTTTATCATCTGAGCCACCAGGGAAGTTCAAGAATACTGGGGTGATTAGCCTATCCCTTCTCCAGGGGATCTTCCCAACCCAGGAATCAGACTGGGGTCTCCTGAATCACAAGTGGATAGTGGATTCTTTACCAGCTGAGCTACCAGGGAATCCCCCACTGTACATAATGCCCCCTAAAGGTGCTAGTGGTTAAGAACCCACCTAATAATGCAGAAGGCATAAGAGACGTGGGTTCGATCCCTGAGTCAGGAAGATCCCCTGGAGGAGGACATGGCAATCCACTGTAGTATTCTTGCCTGGAGAATCCCATGGGCAGAGGAGGCTGGTGGGCTGTATTGTCCAAAGGATCAGACATGAATGAAACGACTTAGGATGCATGCAAATAAGAAAGTAATTCCTTGATGAATATGAGATTTAAAGGAGCACAAAGAGTACCAGACCAGAAAAGTATTTCCTGAAATGTGTTTCAGTTTAGTTCAGTTCAGTTGCTCACTCGTGTCTGATTCTTTGTGACCCCATGAATCGTAGCACCCCAGGCCTCCCTGTCCATCACCAACTCCTGGAGTTTACTGAAACTCATGTCCATCGAGTTGGTGATGCCATCCAGCCATCTCACCCTCTATCGTCCCCTTCTCCTCCTGCCCCCAATCCCTCCCAGCATCAGAGTCTTTTCCAATTAGTCAACTCTTCACAAAGTATTGGAGCTTCAGATTCAACATCAGTCCTTTCAATGAACACCCAGGACTGATCTCCTTCAGAATGGACTGGTTGGATCTGCTTGCAGTCCAAGGGACTCTCAAGAGTCTTCTCCAACACCACAGTTCAAAAGCATCAATTCTTCAGCACTCAGCCTTCTTCACAGTCCAACTCTCACATCCATACATGACCACTGGAAAAACCAGAGCCTTGACTAGATGGACCTTTGTTGGCAAAGTAATGTCTCTGCTTTTGAATATGCTATCTAAGTTGGTCTTAACTTTCCTTCCAAGGAATAAGCATCTTTTAATTTCATGGCTGCAATCACCATCTGCAGTGATTTTGGAGCCCCCAAAAAACAAAGTCTGACACTGTTTCCACTGTTTCCCCATCTATTTCCCAGGACGTGATGGAACCAGATGCCATGATCTTAGTTTTCTGAATGTTGAGCTGTAAGCCAACTTTTTCACTGTCATCAAGAGGCTCTTTAGTTCCTCTTCACTTTCTGCCATAAGGGTGGTGTCACCTGCATATTAGGAACAAATTCTTGGAAAAATTAGTAGGATTTGGGGCAAAAAGTAAGTAAACCCAGTGAAATAAGTTTGAGAACCACAGGGACAACCCCTGAAGAGACTGGCTTTATTTTGGGACTCATGAGAACTTTTAATATGATATGAACATTGTAAATCTTGAAGAAAACCTAGTATACAGTGCATCCTCAACTTGTAAGATGAGACACTTCCCTCTCATCCAGCCATCTAACTTATCCCAAAAGAATATTTTGAAAACCAACTCTGTGATACTTGCTTGGTAAATGTAGACTTAAATACCATGCTGTAGAAATCAATAAATATGATTTCTTTATAAATAAAATTAAACACCAACAAGAACAACTGAACACCCACATGCAAAAAAAAAAAAAGTTACACACAGGTTGCTCTTCACAAAAATTAACTCAAAATGGATGAAAAACATCAATGTAAACTGCAAAATGATAAAACTCCTAGGAAGTCACGTAGGAGAAAATCTAGATGATCTTGGATTTGGCAATGACTTTTGAGGTACCATACCAAAGAAATCGTCCATGAAAGAAGTGACAAGCTGGACTTCACTAAAATAAAATTCTTCTGCTCTGTGAAAGATGATGTTGAGTGAATGACAAGACACAGACTAGGAGAAAATATTTGCAAAAGGCATATCTGATGTGTTTGGTGGTTTCTTATAAAAGTAAACATCCTCTTACTGTACAGTCCAGTAATTGCCCTCCTTGACATTTATCCAAAAAGAGTTGAAAATATATCCACACCAAAACCCAAAACATGGATATTTATAGCAACTTTATTCATAACTGCCAAAACTTAGAAGCAACTGACCGTCCTTTAGTAGGTGAATGGATAAACCATGCTACATTCATACAATGGAATTTATCCAACTTTAAAAAGAAATGAGCTATCAAGCCATGTCAAGGCATGGTGAGAAAATACCTGTTACTAAATGGAAGAAGCCATTCTGAAAAGACTATACGCTNAGGTGAATGGATAAACCATGCTACATTCATACAATGGAATTTATCCAACTTTAAAAAGAAATGAGCTATCAAGCCATGTCAAGGCATGGTGAGAAAATACCTGTTACTAAATGGAAGAAGCCATTCTGAAAAGACTATACGCTATACGATTTCAACTGTATGATACTGTGGAAAAGGAAAACTATAGAGATAGTAAAAAGGCAGTGGTTACCAGGGGTTAGAGGGAGGAAATGATGAATAGGCGGAGCACAGAGAATTTTTAGGACAGGGAGACTACTACTCTGTATGTTCAAATTCATGGAATGTACAACACCAAGAGTGAACTCTAATGTAAACTGTGGACTTTTAATAAAGTGACCTGTCAATGTATGTTGACTAGTTGTAACAAATGTACTACTATCGTGGTGGGTGGAGGTGTTGGAGGAATCTAGGCATGTGTTGGGGTGGGGGATATGAGAAATCTCTGTGCCTTTGCACAGTTTTGCTATGGACCTACAAATGCCCTAAAAAGAAAAATAAAATTCTCTTTAAAAAATTCATAGAACAGAACTTTAGAAATAATCTAATCCAGTGAATTGTTTGGCTTAAATTTTTTTTTTTTTTAGTTTCTTCAATTTATGTTAACCTGTCATTTATTGAGGGCCTTCTGCTATAGGCCAAACACTGAGTTCAGTACTTTTACAAATATTTAAATTGACAATAACCTTATGAAGTAGATGTTATTTTCCCTATTTAATGAGTAAGAAACTGAAGTTTAGAGAGATTTATTGATGTTCCCAAGGTTGCAGAACTAGTAATGGTGAAAGTGGAATTCAAACTTGGCCCAGAACTGGCTCTGTTAAACATAGTATTATAACAAATAGAATGCTAACAAATGACCCCAAAATGCATGTATCTGGATGTGTGATAGACAGTTGGGTGAGTTTTCATCTTATTCTCAAAGGATCTGCAATCTAAACAATTTCAAGAGTCACTGAATCCAGTTTCAACATGCAGAGATCCAGAGCAATGATGTCATTTTTGCAACAATGTCATTTTACCACTAATTGGTGGGGGAAAAAAAAGAAAGAAGAACCATGTTCTCTTGACTTCCCTTTGATGGTAATAAAGTACAAGGTGTCTATCACTGATGCCTTTTAAATTAACTGATTTTAGAAAATGAAGGAAGACAATACTACTGTTAAAAGTCTAGAGCCATTTTATTAGTAGCTTATGGGAATTTGCTATTAAGCTCATGGCTTCATGATGGAGCACTGAGAACATTTCATATCCAAAACCAAACTGTTAATATGAAGGACAATTTAAAATATTTAAAATTATCTGAGTGTCAGAAAATATAATATCCAGGGGAAAAAAAGAATGTCAGTCTATAACATTTGATTAATAAATGATTCAACTCAAGTAGACATTGGACTTTTACTTTTGAAGATCAAAGCATAAGCCCAGCTTTACACAGAGGGGTGGGCTTCCCTAGTGGCTTAGCAGTGAAGAATCCGCCTGCCAATGCAGGAGACTCGAGTTCAGTATCTCGGTCAGGAAGATGCTTGGAGAAGGAAGTGGCAACCCACTCCAGTATTCTTGCCTGGGAAATCCCATGAACAGAGGAGCCTGGTGGACTATGGTCCATGGGGTTGCAGATAATTGGACTTGACTGAGTGCCTGAGCACCTCTGTAGTGTAATTTGAGATGGAACAGTATATGCTTGCTTCCCTGTCCAAATTTCTACTTTTCTACCTATATTAAATTAGATTAAGGCAATAGGTTTCAATAGCCATTTCTTTGTCTTACTGTTTATTTATTTGACTGTGCCAGGTCTTAGCTGCGGCATGTGGGATCTTTAGTTGGAGTATGTGGGATCTAGTCCCCTGACTAGGGCTGAAACCTGGGCCCCATCACTGGGAACTGGAGCCTTAGCCACTGGACCACCACGGAAGTCCTAGTAGCTATTTGTTTAAATGAAAGTAACTAGAATAGAAATGCATAGCGTATACTTTCAAATATTAAACCCTGTGTGAGCTGAGACTTGCTGTGTCTCTTTTTATTGGTGTCAGAAAATTTTAAAGATAGATTTTGATGGGAGGAGACTCACGGAAATAGTCAGAAAAATGGAAAAAAAAAAAAAGGTTAAGGCAAACAGTCTCAGTAAAGGCAGCAATAATGAACAACAGGGTGTAGGGTATGTAAAAAGTGAGATCACTCAGAGGAAAATAACCCTAAAAAGAGATGTTTGACAGTGCTAAAGACAGTCAATATTTTTACCTTTCAATATGTACTCCTATATTAGGCATTCTCTCTTTACCATAGAGCAGCATACATTTGTAAGCTTTTCAGCTTTTATAAATTGTTCCACACCACCCCTCCCCTCCCAAAAAAAAGGTTGGGAAAAGGAAAAACTGGAGAAATATATCTCTGGCACTGTCCTTGAAGATGTCATCAGGTATAACAGCTGCTGTGTATATAGGAGAAATGGGGGAGGACTGGGAAAGAAAATAAGCTGTTCCAGTGTGATCTCCTGAAATAGATAGAAGACTTGCAATTTCACACTAAGATCCACAGCCTGGCCTTGTTTTCTGGTTGCAAATCTGAAATAGCAGTAATCCATCTGTCAGCTTGACATCTTTTTATGCTCCCTTTCAATCACTCCCAGAAAAAAAATTTTTTTTCTTTAGACTGATCCTGATTTGGCAGTTTTCTTATTGCCTATCACTTTAAAGACATTAAAAATAGCAGTAAGTTTTATTTCTCTGATCCTTTGGCTTTTTAAAGTTGGAATTTTACCCATTCTATTTGAATCCCAAGAAGAGTAATAAAACTCACAGATAACTGACTCATAAATGAACTGTAGAACAACTATTCTGTTTGCCTTTACATCAGTTCTAAGAGATGGCAGGATAGGTTTATTCATTCATTAAACAAACATGAACCAAGCACATAATAGAAAATTGAAAAGAGATTTCTACAAAGGAAATGTCATTCTGGGTTGAACAAGGCTGTGCAAGAAGATCGAGACCATGAAGATGACGACAGCATCTTATGTGGATGCAACGGCCAGTGGAAGACGCTACTAGTGGGAAATCGGTAACTTAGAAAATTCAGTTCAGTTCAGTTCAGTCACTTAGTCGTGTCCGACTCTTTGCGACCCCATGAATCACAGCACCCCAGGCCTCCCTGTCCATCACCAACTCCTAGAGTTTACTCAAACTCATGTCCATCGAGTCGGTGATGCCATCCAGCCATCTCTTCCTCTGTTGTCCCCTTCTCCTCCTGCCCCCAATCCCTCCCAGCATCAGAGTCTTTTCCAATGAGTCAACTCTTTGCATGAGGTGGCCAAAGTACTGGAGTTTCAGCTTTAGCATCATTCCTTCCAAAGAACTCCCAGGGCTGATCTCCTTCAGAATGGACTGGTTGGATCTCCTTGCAGTCCAAGGGACTCTCAAGAGTCTTCTCCAACACCACAGTTCAAAACCAAAAGCCTCCTTAATTCCATTCCACATAAAGTTTTCTCTTGCCTGAATAAGACTGATTTGCATGTTTATTGCAGAAACTTTTAACAATAAGAGATTACTATGTCTAGGACATTGGCCTAAGCTTTGTGCCTTTTTAAAATTGAAATGTAGTTGATTTACAATATCGTATTAGTTTCAGATGTACAACATAGTGATTCATTATTTTTATAGATGATACTCCATTTAAAGTTATTATAAAATAGTGGCTATATTCACTGTGCTGTACAATGTTTCCTTATAGCTTGCTTATTTTGCATAAGCAGTTTATACTTTCCTCTGTTGTGTCCCTCTCCCCTTCCCTCTCCCCACTGGGTATCTACTAGTTTGATCTCTATATATGTGAATCTGTTTTTTAATTTGTTTTTATTTTCTAGATTCCACACAGAAGCGATAACATAAAGTATTTGTATTTTTCTATCTGACTTATTTTACTTAGCATAAAATGCTCAGGTCCATCTACACTGTTGTAAATAGCAGAAGTTCATTCTTTTTTATGGCTGAGTAGTATTCCATTGTATACATACCACATCTTCTTTATTCATTTGTTGATGGACACTTAGGTTGCTTCCACCTCTTGGTTATGAACATTGGAGTCCATGTATCTTTTCAGATTAATGTTTCTGTTTTCTTTGGATGTATACCCAGAAATGGAATTGCTGGATCATGTGATAGTTCTATTTTTAGTTATTTGAAAGCTTCCATACTGTTTTCTATAGTGGCTGCATCAGTTTACATTCCACCAACAGTGTACCACTCTTCCCTTTTCTCTTCATCCTCACCAACATTTGTTATTTGAAGAATTTTTGATGATAGCCATTCTGACAGGTGTGAGGTGATTAACAGTGTTGAGCATCTTTTCATATGCCTGTTGGCCAGCTGTATGTCTTCTTTAGAAAAATACCTATTTGTATCTTCTCCCCTTTTAAAATCAGGTTATTTGGGGGTTTTTTGATAGAATTGCATGAGCTGTTTATATATTTAGGCTCAGTGATTTTATATAAGAAACTGCTTGCCAGTGCAG
The DNA here is from genome assembly GCA_006410875.1 of Neotragus pygmaeus. NCBI lineage: Eukaryota > Metazoa > Chordata > Mammalia > Artiodactyla > Bovidae > Neotragus > Neotragus pygmaeus. The sequence continues at coordinate 51,433 of SJYV01002149.1, forward strand.
GAGACAGAGGAAATACAGCTTCAATCCCTGGGCAGGAAGATCCCCTGGAGAAGGAAATGGCAACCCACTCTGGTACTGTTGCCTAGGGAATCCCATGGATAGAGGTGCTTGGCAGGCTACAGTCCATAGTTTCACAAAGAGTCAGACACAATTGAAGCAACTTAGGACACACGGAGGACTTTTATATAAAGATTATAAAATCTAGTTCCTGGCTCCAAGGGGTTCATTCAAGACTAAAAGAAAAGAAAATACCATGAAGAGTGAGATATAAATAAATGAAAATGGGGGCCACCAGGAGAGACACACCACTTCCCAGTGGGACAGTGTAGTCCGTGTTGACGGGGCAGTTATGACCTGGATGGGCACTGGGATCTTGACTGTGTGTTGGGAAGTGGCGGAAGATGAGGATAAAGCTGGATTAGAAGAGTCCTGGAGGCCATTTAGGAGTCTTCACTTGGGGCAGTGAACATACCTGAATGGTTTTGCATCAAGTTATAGCAGAATCAAAACTTTATTTCACAAAGATGAAGATTGCAACTACATTAGGTGTGCCGGGGCTTTGCATGGGAGAGAGTGAAATTTCCTTTTCTGCTCCAGGACCTATAACTTCACAATGGGGGAGGGATTAAGACTCAGTGAGGCTGGTACAGGATTTGTGAGGTAACAGAGATTTCAAAAATGACCTTAGGGTCTCATTGCTTCAGTAACCCATGGTTAGCATGGTGAACTTCCATAGTTTATCCATCCTTTTCTTATCAGTAAAGAGATTGGCTTTTAAATTTTATCAGCCATATGACCTGGATGGTTTACTTGACTCCTCTAAGCTTTAGTGTCTCATCATCTAAAAAAACAGGGATAATAATAACCTACTTCCAATCTTAATCTATTGTGAGGACTAAACAAACAAACAAAAATATCATGCAAATTGCTTAGCTGAATGGTCAGCATGTAATAAACACTTGGTAAATGATACTATATTCCTTGGTCCTTAAGTAAGGACAAAATATTGGACAACTGTTTCTTTTCAGACCAGTACCAAGTGGGAATTAAAATTTTCATTAACTCTTGAAGGTCTCATTATCGTGGCTATAATTAACATTTTCAACTTTGACTGAGTATGTCCTTTCAGACTATCAAAACAAACAGCGTTGACTGGTTTAGATTTGGGAGCATGGTTTTTGTAACTCTGTTGGGAGAAAGCATAGAAAGGGAGGGGGAGAAGAGCAAAAATCAGCAGCTTTGATGATTATTTCCAAGTCTTTCTTAGCTCAAAATGATTTTTTAGAAAAACTTCCATTCCCTTGTCACCAAACCTGTTCCAACAAATACTTGTGGGTAGCGCCTACTTAAGGTAATCAAAGCAGTTTAAACATTAATTGAACTTGATCACTCAAGCACTGTTAGCACCAGGAACTGACAGATGAAGACCGCTGCCCACAGCCTTACAACAAAGCCCAATTGCTTACATTAAATCAAATCCCAACGGCAGTCAAGGACCTACATTTACAACCCGGCTTCCTCTGGCCACTAAATTTCTTTGTTTATCATGTTCTGTAATACTTAGAAATAATTTAAATTCTTTCTGTATCGTTCCTAGAGAGTTGAGTACTTGTTAATGAATTTGGTGTTCATTAGGGAAAATGGACTAAGGTCATGGGTTTTGAAAATAGTCACAAAAAGTGTTTTATGTAGAACCAGGCCTGCAGTTTTGATCTTTCCCAGTGATATAATTAAGGAGGAATCTTAGGGCAACAGCTGCTGTCGGCAGCTACAGGAGACAAAAGTAACCCCACCTTCAATGTCCAGACTCGAGCCTCCAGCATCTGGGGAAGAGCTGCTTCCCAGTCTGCTTCTGTGATACTAGGTATTGTGTGGCCAGCTGGTTTTGCCTCTGTACCCTTCTATTCCACCGAGGTGGAGAACTGTGCCAGTTGGCACTGCTGGCTCAAGAGAGTGTGTGTCTACAGAGCAAGTCCCCTGTGGGCCTGTTGCCAGCTGTGGAGGAGGGAGCCTAGCAGGATCCCCAGGTTCTGACCCGGTTCTGGGGACCACCACTAAACTACCACCTCTAGCTGGTCATGTCACTTCCGTTCTCCCAGGTCACGCATCCTCACTTGTGAAATAAAGGTTTGACTGTGGCTGACTTTATTTGGAGGCTCCAAAATCACTGCAGATGGTGACTGCAGCCATGAAATTAAAAGACGCTTACTTCTTGGAANCATCACCTTCACTAGCTTTGTTTGTAGTGATGCTTTCTAAGGCCCACTTGACTTCACATTCTAGAATGTCTGGCTCTAGATGAGTGATCACTAATTTTAGGAAAATTAGCTAACTGTAAAGGCCAGGAGATTAATTGATACCATGGCATGTGGAACCCAAAGTCTGAGAGATGTGTCCTAGGGGACACATACGGAAGCAGGATTCACGGCCTCATACCCTATAGAAAACTTCTTTGCTTTCCGTTTTATTTTGCATGTTGGGTTAGGATGACCTTGAGTGGTATCTCATACATCAAAAAGTTCCATAATTGATTCAGGAGTCTATGTGTTGGGAGAGATTAATTTATATAATGCCAATGTGTAAATCAGAATGTTCAGTAGAAAGTAGGCAGTGACACCATGGACTGGCCAATTCGTCAGAGTTCCTCTGTGTCTGATGCCAGAGAGCTGAGCTTGCCTCATGGTTCTCAGTGTCTTAGAGGGTAACTCCATTAGAAAGAACGTGAACTGTACAAGGATCTTGTAGACAAGTGAGAGGATCAAACCTTTACTGTATGTCTTTACTTGGAAGTAGGACATGTTTCGTTTTGGTTTGGAGTTTTTGTTGCTATTGTTTGTTGTGTTCTGTGAAAGAGTTTCATGTTAGAATTCAGAAACAATTACTCTTTTAAAATGTAATTTCATTTGTTTAGTATCCGCACATTCTTTTGTTTCCTTGTATTAGAATTTCAGCTTACAATCTAATTCTCTTAATATCCATAGATTCCACATGAGTATAAAATTAGCTGGTAGGCTTCTTTATGGAAAAGGACCAACTCTAAAGCCATACTTTACCATTTTACTTTGGAATTTGATTCATGATACTATGAAGAATTTTGAAGTCATCTGACAGTTTGGCAAATTTATAAAGAACTGTTTGATTCTGGAGAACTTCCCGTCTCTTCTGATTAAAATTAATTATACTCCCACACTGCATCTGTTGCATTGTTTTATGTTGTCGTATAGTCACTTGTACATACGTACACATATTATCCATTTCCTTTATTGAAACTTCTTTAAGAGAGAAATTGAGTCATTCTTTTGGATCCTCAGTGGTAATCACAGAACCAGCATATAAGAAATGTTCTGTGTTTCTGAGTCAAGGAGAGCTGAGAAGACATCATAATAACAAGGAAGAGTAACTTTTTGTAAAGACAAAATTTTAAAACTTGGGAAGTGGATGTTACTTTACAAGGTTGGAGAAAGAGAAGAGAGAAGAAGGAGGAGGGGAAGGAAAGTGAGAGAAGGGAGAGAAGTTATGAGTGTCTAGGAATTGTTTGGTTGGAAAGCAACAGATGATCTACCATAGAACATTAAGATAATATAGAGGAGAAGCGCTTGAATTTTTTGAGTGACAGGGGAAGGAATCTGACAAAATGTATAGTTTCCATCCTTAGTCATGCCTTCCTTACAATTATAGGCCTTTAAGTATAGGGCTTCCCTGAAACCTATAAAGAATCTGGTAAAGAATCTGCCTGCAATGGAAGAGACCCCAGTTTGATTCCTGGGTCAGGAAGATCCACTGGAGAAGGGATAGGCTATACACTCCAGTGTTCTCGGGCTCCCCTTTTGTCTCAGCTGGTAAAGAATCCGCCTGCAATGCAGAAGACCTGGGTTCAATGCCTGATTTAGGAAGATCCCCTCGAGAAGGGAAAGGCTACCCACTCCAGTATTCTGACCTTGGACAGAAGTCCATGGGGTCGCAAAGAGTTGGATGTGACTGAGCAACTTGAAGAAAAAGAAAGTATGAAGAGGGGAAAATTAAATATCTGGTTTTCTATGTTTAACCTGAAATGGTAATGAAGTAACTGTGTATACTTAGGAGATTTGGGGCACATGGATAATAAGGAATGCTTATTTATCATTTTTAGCAGCTTTGTTGAGATAAAATTTGCATACAATGAAGTTCACCTATTTAAAGTATACAATTCAACGGTTTTTCTTTTATTTGCTGAGCTGTGTAACCATCACTATAATTTAATTTTAAAACAGTTGCTTCACCTCCAAAATAAATCACTTTCCATCCCTCTGCTCACTCCCAAATCTCAAGTAGCCACAAATCTACTTTTCTTTATATATTTGCCTTTCTGGACTTGTCATATAAACAAGATCATACAATATGTGAGATTATACACTGGTGAAATTAACAATTTATGAGTAACTTCTTTCTTTTAGTATAATATGTTTGAGGTTCATCTCTGTTGTACATAAAAAAGTGAAAATGAAAGTGTCAGTTGCTCCGTCATGTCCAACTTTTTGTGACCCCCATGGACTGTAGCCCACCAGGCTCCTCTGTCCATGAGGATTCTCCAGGTGACAATACTGGAGTGGTTGCCATGCCCTTCTCCAGGGGATCTTCCTAATCCAGGGATCGAACCCAGGTCTCCCACATTGCCGGTAGAGTCTTAAGGTCGGAGCTACCAGGGAAGCCCAAGAAGACTGGAGTGGGTAGCCTATCCCTTCTGCAGGAGATCTTCCTGACCCAGGAATCAAGCCGGGGTCTCCTGCATTGCAGGCAGATTCTGTACCAGCTGAGCTACTGAGGAATATATCAGTACTTAACTCCTTTTTTCCTGGAGAAGGAAATGGCAACCCACTCCAGTATTCTTGCCTGGAAAATCCCATGGACAGAGGAGCCTGGTAGGCTACAGTCCATGAGGTCGCAAAGAGTTGGACACAACTGAGCGACTTCACTTTAACTCCTTTTTATTGCTGAGTAATATAGATATATCATATTTTTATCCATTCATCAGTTGATGAACAGTTGGACTGTTTCCATTTTGGGTTATTATCGGCTGTTTGTTGAAATCAATTGATTGCAAGTGTGTGGGTTTATTTCTGGATTCTCAATTGTATTCAGTTGATCTATATATCTTATGCCAGTATCACACAGTGTCTTATTATAGCTATGTAATAAGTTCTAAAATTGGGAAATGTGAATATTCCAACTTTGTCCTTGTTTTTCAAGATTCGCTGTTTGAGTCTCTTGAATTTTCATGAAATTTTAGGATTGGCTTATACTTTCATGCAAAAAGAGAGGCAGTTGATTGATATTTTTAAAAGATTGCATTGAATCTGCAGTAGAATTTGGAGATTAATGCCATCTTCATTATATTGTATCTTCCAATCCATGAACATGTGATGTCTTCCCATTTATTTAGATCTTTTTAAATTCTTTTCAAAAATGTTTTGCTTTCATTATATAAGTCTTGAACTTCTTTTGTTCAGTGTGTTTAGTATTTACTCTTTTTGATGATTTGCAGATTACTTTCTCAATTTTATTTCTTGATTGTTTATTGCTAGTGTATAGAAATACAATTGGTTTTGTACATTAATCTTGTATCCTGCAGTTTTCCTGAACTCATTCATTAGTTCTAATAATTTTTTAGTGGACTCTTTGGGATTTTTAAAAATATATACAAGATAATGTCATCTGAAATTAGAGAATGTTTTAAAATCCACAAAGAGAAACATTAAAGAGTAGAAGTACTTAATACAAGAGTAAGTTAGATCTTTGGACCAGTGTGAAAAATAAAAGCAAGGATATTCTCAATAGAAACAGTGGAAATCAGCAGGAAATTCCAATGAAGAGCTTATTATGGAGATAAACCTAGGAAAAAACTTGACAGTCAAAATAGTGTGGTGCTTAATGAAGAAGAGATGTTTGGTCTTGTATAGTTGCAGCAACAAAGATTTGCTTAGGACTCCACCAATCATTGTGAGGCCATGGAAACATAAAGATGATGAAAAAAAAACTGGTTTTTACTCTCCAACTGCTCACAGTCAGTTGGGGGGAGGCACATGGATCAAAATAGAAATCACAAAATGAAAGAGCTACTATCAGCAGCATGATAAGATAGGGTGACATTTCTGGTAATAGTGGTTCTACATCAGTGATTACAGGAGATAATGTTTTCACTGAATCTTAGAAATTTAGCTCAGTTTTTGATAAGATGAGAAAGGGGCATGAGCATGAATATTCTAGAGGGTAGCAAAGATCTGGGAAACATGAACACATTACAACATAATTGGGACCAGTCTGTTGCTACAGCATAAGAAGAATGAATGTGAGGAAGAGGGAGGGTAGGGGAAGAGTGACAAGAAATGTGCAAGTGTGCTCAGTCATGCCCAGCTCTTGGCATCACATGGACTGTAGCCCACCAGGCTCCTCTGTCCATGCAATTTCCAGGCTAGAATACTGGAGTGGGTTGCCATTTCCTCCTCCAGGGGATCTTCCTGACCCAGGCATCGAACCCAAGTCTCCTGAGTCTCCTGCATTGGCAGGTGTATTCGTAAAGAATATAGTAAACACTGAGCCACCTGGGAAGCCTAAGGTAAAGTATCCACTTGCTAATGCAGGAGACTCAAGAGACATGGGTTTGATGCCTGGGTCAGGAAGATCCCCTAGAGGAGGACATGGCAACTCACTCCAATATTCTTCCCCAGAAAATTCCATGGACAGAACAGCCTGATGGGCTACAGTCTGCTAAGTCACTTCAGTCATGTCTGACTCTGTGCAACCCCATAGATGGCAGCCCCCTGGGCTCCCCCATTCCTGGAATTCTCCAGGCAAGAACACTGGAGTGGGTTGCCATTTCCTTCTCCAATGCATGAAAGTGAAAAGTGAAAGTGAAGTCGCTCAGTCGTGTCCAACCCTCAGCGACCCCATGGACTGCAGCCTTCCAGGCTCCTCCGTCCATGGGATTTTCCAGGCAAGAGTACTGGAATGGGGTGCCATTGCCTTCTCTGGGCTACAGTCTATAGGGTCACAAAGCTTGAGGCTAGAATGCCACCTGAGGAATTTGGAATTAGTCCCTGGAGGCAATGAAGACCATGATAGGTCTATAAACAGAGGCTAGTTCCTCTTTGGTTTTTGCTCACTGACCCTGGCAGCCTTGTGAGGAATAGATTGGAGGAAAGGAATGGGGAAAGGAGATGGCGGGGGCCTGAGCTGAGGCAAAGGCAGTTGAGCTCCATAAGGAGGGATGAAGACTATTTGTTGATGTGGCAAGAGTTAAAGCAAGTGTGTAAACCGTGGAGTCAGAAATCAATACAACATGGTGATGGAAAGACTATTACATGAAGCCTGCAAACTCTCTGTTTTGTAAATTCATTTGTATCACTTCTTTTTAGATTCCTCATATAAGTGATATCATATGATATTTCTCTTTGTCTTACTTCACTCAGTGTGACAGTACAGAAGAAAATGGTAACTATATAAACTGACAGATATGTTAGTTAGCCTTAGATTTTGGTGATTATTTAATAATGTATACATATATATCAAAATATCAAGTATCTACAAATGGCAATATTTCATTCTTTTTAATGGCTGAAACAGTGTCAGAGTTTATTTTGGGGGGCTCCAAAATCACTGCAGAAGGTGACTGCAGTCATGAAATTAAAAGACACTTACTCCTTGGAAGAAAAGTTATGACCAACCTAGATAGCATATTCAAAAGCAGAGACATTACTTTGCCGACTAAGGTCCGTCTAGTCAAGGCTATGGTTTTTCCAGTAGTTATGTATAGATGTGAGAGTTGGACTGTGAAGAAGGCTGAGCACCAAAGAATTGATGCTTTTGAACTGTGGTGTTGGAGAAGACGCTTGAGAGTCCCTTGGACTGCAAGGAGATCCAACCAGTCCATTCTGAAGGAGATCAGCCCTGGGATTTCTTTAGAAGGAATGATGCTAAAGCTGAAACTCCAGTACTTTGGCCACCTCATGCGAAGAGTTGACTCANGATGCCACTCAACTGATGCCACTCTTCTTCCCAAGTCCAGCTCCTTGCATGTAACCAAATTTATGATCTCATGCTGCTTATGCTAGTCTCCAAAATACTACTTGTAAGAAATGACTAGAGCCATAAAATAATAGAGAGTAGGAGAGCTCACTGGAGGGGTGGATAGCAAAACATAAAACAGCTTTCATCTCTGTATAATCCAAATTATGTGAACCAAGACCTCCCCCACGTGTGTCAGAACACCAGTGAGCCAGCCTGTGCTTCATTTTGACCACTATGAACCTGTAAATTTCCAGCCAACCTCAGTATAATTCTGTGTCACCCAGCTAGGCAGAAATTTAGTTTAAGGAATGGCACTGTACGTACAGATACCCCCTCTTTAGTTAAGAGAACCAGCCCTCCACAATCGACTGTAGCTGTTGCCATTCAGAAAGGCCTCAGGACAAAGGTAAGTGGGATAAATTCCTATTTACTGAATTAACATTACTGGTTCGCTGCGTGTCGTTCTTCTCCTCAGAAGCACTCTTGGCAGTCTGATGTGGGATTTTTATCTGGCACTGTTCTGAGACTGGGGTTTGGGGGCCTATATTAATTTTAGATCTTAGTCTGTGGAGATTAGTCAATTCTATGAACTCTGAGGTACTGGTGAGATAGTTTTCCAGAGCAAAAGTGCTTGCTTATCTGATGAATTCCACCTTAACATTCCATGTTAAGGACGAGTATGATTAATTCATTACCCAAGATTACAGCAGTATGCTAAAAGCTACCTGGAGGCATTTCTTTTGGTGTGGAATATTAAAGATTCAACATTTATATCAGTGCACCTAATTCATATTCCTGAGCCTGTGGGCTGAGAAATTTGGAAATTTTCAGTCATTTTTACATTAGTTTGTTAAAATGTTTGAGAGGATTACTGCTTTAACTCTCACTTTGATAAGAACAAGAACTCTATTCAGGAAAGCTAAAATACTAAAACAAAAAGCTGTACTGTCATTTATCTATAAAAAGTGTTATAGATCAGGCTAAGAGTCGGACCCAACTGAGCGACTTCACTTTCACTTTTCACTTTCATGCATTGGAGAAGGAAATGGCAACCCGCTCCGGTGTTCTTGCCTGGAGAATCCCAGGGATGGCGGAGCCTGGTGGGCTGCCATTTATGGGGTCGCACAGAGTCGGACACGACTGAAGCAACTTAGCAGCAGCAGCAGCAGCAGACCATGGAGTATCTGAACAATAGTACTAATAAAAACTTTCCTGACCAGCTGTAAGACTGCTTTCCTATGGTCAATAATAATAGGGGTTAAAATATAGAATCCCATAAGGAGTAAATATGAGAATAAACTATATCGTCAGCCATATCAAGAGTAGGAAATGGAAGGTTGGTTCGTGCAACTGAATTTCCAAATTCCTCTGACGTGCCTTAGAAATATATTTTAATGCTTATATTTAGGTCAAACTGTGACTGAAATTCACTACCACTTCAGATAAAATAACAATATAAAGTAATGATGTCGTACTATGAAGAATTAACCTAAACAAATTTCTATCTAGGTCTCCTGACCATTCTTTGCTTGGGCGGTTTGCTCTTTTGTTAAGCCCTTGTTGGTTGCATCATTTGCAGATGTTTTCCCTGACATATATATGGCCAAAAGGCACATAAAAAGATGCTCAAAAATCACTAACCCACTAATTATTAGACAAATGCAAATCAAGACTACAATGAAGTATCAACTCACATCAATCAGAATGGCAATCATTCAAAAGTCTATAAATAATAAATATAGAAGAGTGTGTGGAGGAAAGGGAGCCCTCCTACCTGATGGTGGGAATGTAAATTGGTGCAACCACTATGGAAACAGTATGAGTTCAGTTCAATTCAGTAGCTCAATCATGTCTGACTCTGCGATTTCATGGACTGCAGCATGCCAGGCCTCCCTGTCCATCAAGAACCCTCAGAGCTTGCTTAAACTCATGTCCATCGAGTTGGTGATGCCATCCTACCATCTCATCCTCTCTCATCCCCTTCTCCTCCTGTCTTCAATCTTTCCCAACAACAGGGTCTTCTCCAGTGAGTCAGTTCTTTACATCAGGTGGCCAAAACATCGGAGCTTCAGCTTCAGTCCAATGAGTATTCAGGACTGATCTCCTTTAGGATTGATTGGTTGGATCTCCTTGCAGTCCAAGGGACTCTCAAGAGTTTTCTCCAACAACACAGTTCAAAAGCATCAATTCTTCAGCACTCAGCTTTCTTTATAGTCCAACTCTCACATCCATACATGACGACTGGAAAAACCATAGCTTTGACTAGACAGACCTTTGTTGACAAAGTAATGTCTCTGCCTTTTAATATGCTGTCTGGGTTGTTCATAGGTTTTCTTCTAAGGAGCAAGCGTCTTTAAATTTCATGGCTGCAGTCACCATCTGCAGAGATTTTAGAGCCCGAGAGAATAAAGTCTCTCACTGTTTCCACTGTTTCCCATCTATTTGCCAAGAAGGGATGGGACCAAATACCATGATCTTAGTTTTCTGAATGTTGAGTTTTAAACCAACTTTTTCACTCTCCTCTTTCACTTTCATCAAGAGGCTCTTTAGTTCTTTTTCACTTTCTGCCATAAGGGTGGTGTCATCTGTATATCTGAGGTTATTGATATTTCTCCCAGCAATCTTGATTCCACCTTGTGCTTCATCCAGCCTGCCTTTTCCCATGATGTACTCTGCATAGAAGTTAAATAAGCAGGGTGACAATATACAGCCTTGACATACTCATTTTCCTGATTTGGAACCAGTCTGTTGTTCCATGTCCACTTACAACTGTTGCTTCTTGACCTACATGTAGGTTTCTCAGGAGGCAGATCAGGTGGTTTGCTATTCCCATCTCTTTTAGAATTTTCCACAGTTTGTTGTGATCCACACAGTCAAAGATTTGGCATAGTCAATAAAGCAGAAATAGATGTTTTTCTGGAACTCTCTTGCTTTTTCAATGATCTAACGGATGTTGGCAACTTGATCTTTGGTTCCTCTGTATTTTCTAAATTCAGCTTGAACATCTGGAAGTTCACGGTTCACGTACTATTGAAGCCTGGCTTGGAGAATTTTGAGCATTACTTTGCTAGCATGTGAGATGAGTGCAATTGTCCAATAGTTTGAACATACTTTGACATTGCTCTTCTTTGGGATTGGAATGAAACTGACCTTTTCCAGTCTTCCAAACTTGCTGACATATTGAGTGCGGTGCTTTCACAGCATTGTCTTTTAGGATTTGAAAGAGCTCAACTGGAATTCCATCAACTCCACTAGCTTTGTTCGTGGTGATGCTTCCTAAGGCCCACTTGACTTCACATTCCAGGATGTCTAGCTCTAGGTGGGTGATCACACCATTGTGATTATCTGGGTCATGAAGATTTTTTTTTTGTACAGTTCTTCTGTTTATTGTTGCCACCTCTTCTTAATATCTTTTGCTTCTGTTAGGTCCATACCATTTCTTTCCTTTATTGTGCCCATCTTTGCATGAAATGTTCCCTTGGTATCTCTAATTTTCTTGAAGAGATTTCTCGTCTTTCCCATTCTATTGCTTTCCTCTATTTCTTTGCATTGATCACTGAGGAAGGCTTTCTTGTCTCTCCTTGCTATTCTTTGGAAATCTGCATTCAAATTGGTGTATCTTTATTTTTCTCCTTTGCTTTTCACTTCTCAGCTGTTTGTAAGGCCTCTTCAATCAACTATTTTGCCTCCTTGCATTTCTTTTTCTTGGGGATGGTCTTGATCACTGCCTCCTGTACAATGTCACAACCTCCATCCCTAGTTATTCAGGTACTCTGTCTCTTAGATCTAATCCCTTGAATCTATTTCTCACTTCCACTATATAATCATAAGGGATTTGATATAGGTCGTACCTGAATGGTCTAGTGATTTTCCCTACTCTCTTCAATTTAAGTCTGAATTTGGCAAAAAGGAGTTCCTGATGCAAGCCACAGCCAGCTCCCAGTCTTATTTTTGCTGACTGACTTCTCCCATTTTTGGCTGCAAAGAATATAATCAATCTGATATTGGTATTGACCATCTGGTAATGTCAATATGTAGAGTCATCTCTTGTGTTGTTGGAAGAGGGTGTTTCCTATGACCAGTGTGTTCTCTTGGCAAAACTCTCTTAGCCTTTGCCCTGCTTCATTTTGCACTTCAAGGCCAAATTTGCCTGTTATTCAAGGTACCTCTTGACTTCCTACTGTTGCATTCCAGTCCCCTATAATGAAAAGGATATCTTGTTTGGGTGTTAGTTCTAGAAGGTTTTGTACGTCTTCGTAGAACTGTTCAGCTTCAGCTTCTTCAGCATTACTGGTTGGGGCATAGACTTGGATGACTGTGATATTGAATGGTTTGCCTTGGAAATGAACAGAGATCATTCTGTCGTTTTTGAGATTGCATCCAAGTACTGCATTTCAGACTCTTTTGTTGACTATGACGGCTACTCCATTTCATCTAAGGGATTCTTGCCCACAGTAGTAGATATAATGGTCATCTGAGTTAAAATTTACCCGTTCCATTCCATTTTAGTTCTCTGACTCCTAAAATGTCAATGTTCACTCTTGCCATCTCCTGTTTGACCACTTCCAATTTACCTTGATTCATGGGCCTAACATTCCAGGTTCCTATCAAATATCATTCTTTACAGCCTCGGCCCTTACTTCCATCACCAGTCACATCCACAACTGGGCATAGCTTTTGTTTTGGCTTCATCTCTTCATTCTTTCTGGAGTTATTTCTCCACTCTTGTCCAGTAGCATATTGGGCACCTACTGACCTGGGGAGTTCCTCTTTCAGTGTCCTCTCTTTTTGCCATTTCATACTGTTTATGGAAGATTCCTTGAAAAACTAAAAATAGTGTTACTATATGATCCAGCAACACCACTCCTGGACATATACCCAGAAAAGATGACTACTCAAATTCAAAAAGATACGTGTACCCCAGTTTTCATGGCAGCACTGTTTACAATAACCAGGACATGGAGGCAACCTAAGTGACTGTCGACAGATGAATGGACAAAGAAAATGTGGTATATGTATATACATACATATGATATATTGCTCAGCCATAAAAAATAATGCAGTCATGCTCTTTGCAGCAACATGGATGGGCCTAGAGATGATCATACTTACTTCACTGAAATAAGCCAAAGACAAATATTAGATGATATCACTTATGCATGCTCAATCACTCAGTTGTGTTCAACTCTGTGCCACCCTATGGACTGTAGTCCCCCAGGCACCTCTGTCCATGGGGTTTTCCAGGCAAGAATACTGGAGTAGGTTGCCATTTCCTCTTCCTGGAGATCTTCCCGACCCAGGGAGTGAACCCACTTCTCCTGTGTGTCCTGCATTGCGGGCAGATTTTTTACCACTGAGCCATTGGGGAAGCCCAATATCATTTATATGTGGAATCTAAAAAATAGTACAAATGAAATCATTTACAAAACAGAAATGAACTCACAAACATAGAAAACAAATTACGATAACCAAAAGGGAAGGAGTGGGGGATGAACTGGGAATATGGGATTAGGATGCACACTACCATATGTAAAATAGACAAGCAACAAGGATTTACTGTATAGCATAGGGAACTATATTCAATATCTTGTAGTAAACGATAATAAAAATGAATCTTAAAAAAACCTATAGACATGCATATATATATATGTACAGCTGAATCATTTTGCTCTACACCTGAAACTAACACAGTATTGTAAATCAACTATGCTTCAGTTTAAAAAAGCAGAATTAACTTAGAGGTTGGAAATAGTCTTTGGGAGAAAATCCTTGTGAGAGATACCTATGTATGATACACATAGAAGGAGTATGCTAGAGGAATTCAGACAGAGCTGATGTTTATCAATTCAAATTCCCAAGCAATTATTGACCACCAATGAATGCAAGACAGCATGCTAGGTGCTCTGGAACATATGAGTAGTGACTATTAATATAAGCTCTGTGCACCCATGCTAAGTTGCTCCAGTCATGTCTGACTCTTTGTGGCCCCATGGAATGTAGCCCCCCAGGTTCCCCTGTCCATGGGATTCTCCAGGCAAGAATATTGGAATGGGCTGCTATGCCCTCCTCCAGGGAAAATAACCACTAATTGCAAACAAAAGTTTACGTGGACAAGTACATTAAAAAGTCCTTTTTCTCAAAGAAAAATTTTCATTTCTAAAATAGGTGTGCTTCATAAAATAATTTCGCAAGTTTTTTTGACTGAAGATAGCTTTTTTGGAGCAGGAATAAACCACACATGTTTTATAGACACACTTAGAGAAATTCTGTCCAAGTTTATCAATATAGACTATTGATCAAGTGTTTGTAGAGCTTCGAGGAGGCTAGGCCATTAAAAATCAGAAAAAGATTTTTCTGAAGTTTGAAGATCATTGAGTCATCAAGAGCAATCTGCAATATAGATGGGTCATTCTTGCCCCATTGAACTGGTAGCTTCTTCCATAATTCAATGCCATTGACAGCATACTTGGGTAAGAAGAGTCCTAGCCTGCTAATCTGACATTCAGGTGACCTTGCATAAGATAATCAACCTTTGGGTTACCAGTTTTCTCACTGGTAAAGGGTTCAGATGGGTTTATTCTAAATTACCTAAGTTAGTGTACTGATCTTTTTTTAAAAGTATCTTGATCTTTTTTTAAAAGTTGTAGTATTTCAGACAAACTAGCCTTGATCTCAAAGTAAATGATCTAAAGTCAAAGAAATCATGCAACAGACCTGTCATATTTACTGTTGTATCTTTTTTTTCTTTGGTCCTACTTTTATTTAAATGGTAGCACCTTCTCCTAACCTCAGAGAAATCAGAACCTGGTGGATTTTTTTGTAAGCCACTGTGTAGTTTTGCTGGTCATTCCTGGAAGACGTGAGATGAATTGGATCCAAAGTTCAGCATGGTTTAGCAAAACTGAATGCACTTGTTTACCAGATTGCTCTTCCCTGAACATAAATAATTAGTTAAGCCTTATCAGACCCTGAGGGTAATTCGTCAAAATAATGTGTGTTTTTCTATTTCAGTGTTAACTCCCATTACATATTATTAATAGATTATTAACTTAGTTTAAATAGCTTAGGGGAAACCATTCAGTTAGATTTGTTTGTTTTCTAACATTTTAATGGAGCAGGAGAAAGTGAACTTAAACTACTGAGTGATTATATACAGTACACAAACTTTAAAGCATAAAAAAATCTAGCTCATCTCATAAGCTTACCGAAAAGTGTATTATTAATCAATTACAAGTTATGAACTCCAGGAAAAAATATTCTAACTATAAGACAGTAGTAGTATCCCATGGTGAGTATGTTTGGAAAATATGAAAATGGAAATAGAGAACATGAATTTGACAGCATCATTTAGTTACAACAAAGGAATAAAAACACCATGTTTTCTCTGCTCTGAGTTGTTAAAAGATCTCTAGATTTTCTGGCCTTTCAGAAATCCTAGACCTACCTTAGCTGGAAAAACAGCGTAAAGTGTAATTTTGCATTCAACTGAAATATTCAATTACTGTGTTTTCTTTCTTGAGAACTGTGGTCTGAGCATCATGTGCTTTGGGGACAAGAAAATACCAGGGCAATTAGTAATAAAGGTCTGCTTTTATGCTAGAGTCATGACTTTGGGGAATAAGAAGGAGATCAAGACGCATTTTCACAGTTGAGCACAGACAAGCAAGACAGATTGCTCTGGGATGGTTGATGGCTCTGCAAACATGGGTGTTAAAAAAAAAAAAAAAGAATGAATGAGCAATGATATTCCAGGAGTGGATATTTACAAATGTAAATGCATGCTGCTTTGCTTGTGAGCACAGAGCACCTGGCACTAATACTGTTTGCCTCTTTGGATAAAGATCACTAGAGTATATTATTGTGAGGAAAACATCAGAGAAGCTACATGAATTAGTGATCTGAAATAAGAAAATGTGTTTACAGAGCTTTCAGAAAGAAATCTTTCAATTCTTCAGCAAAAGATTGTCCAGAGGCTATGAAAAAAGAAATGGACCTTGTATTAGTCAGTTCTTCAGAGAAATAGACCCAATAGTATATATGTGGAACTTTATTATGAGAAATTGGCTAATGTGATTATGGAAGCCAAGAAGTCCCACAGTCTGCTCTCTGCAAACTGAAGACCAGTGGTGTTATTCTGTCCCAGTCCTAAGGGGAGCCAAAGGTGTCAATTCCAATCCAAGAGCAGGAGAGGAAATGAGATGTTCCATCTTAAGTAGTAGTGAGGTGGGAAAGATTTTAAAAAGTGCAAATTCCTCTGCCTTTTGTTCTGCTCAGGCCTTCAACAGGTGGGATGCTGTTTATTCACACTGGGGAGGGTAACATACTTAATAGAATCCACTGCTTCAGATGCTCATTTTATCCAGGGACACCCTTCCAGACATATCAGAAATAATGTGTAATTGGGACATCTTGTGAGCATTCAAATAGGCACATAAAACTAAACCATTACAAATACCAAGAAGTGAAATTCACATTCCAGTGATGGCACAAACCAAGGAAAGTGGGTAATAGCATTTGGACTCTTCCAGTTTGTACTCAGATTTGCATATTTCTTCTTCCGTAAGGGCATAAATTGGAAAAATCAGTCATTTCAGCTCTGTGTTTTTAGCCACGGGTCTCTATCCTGAAATTTAAAAAAAAAAAAAAAAAAAGAGGGCCTTCCCTGGTGGTCTAGTGGCTAAGATTCTGAGCTCCCAATGCAGGGGGCATGGGTTTGATCCCTGGTCAGGGAACCAGACCCTGCATGCCGCAACTAAGACCTGGTACAGCAAAATAAATAAATATTTTTAAAAAGAAAGAAATTGTGTCTGTTTTATAGACTGAGGGACTATATCACACGATGTATAAAGTCACTTGGGGTTACTAAGCATGAGATGGACTGGTGAGCAGGTCAGGCTGAGGATGACACAGTATCATCTGGAAATAAATGGTCACTAAACTGAGTTCAAAGACCTGATTAGTTTGTTTTCATTATTTTCTCTTAGCATAATAGCATATGTTTGCTTTTTAATCTTGTTTGGCAGAACAGATTCTAGTTGAAGGCACAATCTGGAAAACCAAAGTGTCAAATCTGGGATCTTTAAAAAACTATCCGTTGATTTCTTGGGGTGGCTCTTACCAGTAAAACCTGGAACATCTAATCAGAAGAGGGAGTATAGCCGCTGGCGTCATCACACTTGTTCACCCTGCTGATAAGTTTGACTGCGACCATACTGAGTAAGTTTAGTCCTAGCTCTGTGTTTTAGCAAATACTTTTGAATACAATAAATTTGTATTCTGATACTGCTCTTAATTTCTCTGACTCACAGGGAAAAACATACTTATCGTATGGTGGCAGGTTGTCGTGTTATAGCCACAGTTGGAGATGATGTAAGAAAAGATGTTCGTTGAGATTTCTTCCAGGGTTGGTAAAAATTTGAATGCTAGCCTTCATGGAAAACAAAGCAAAACAATCTTTTGCAGAACTAACACCAGTTTCAGAAAGTGAAGGCTTTATATCCTTTTTGAAGATAGAAGAAAACTGCTACTGGAAGTCAAGTTAACACAGATACCCTGTTCATAACAGAGTCATCTGCCATAATTCAGCATGAGCAGCCTTTATTGCCTTCAGTCATCTAGTGAACCACAGAATAGAGATTTCCTGGAAGTTTGAATATAATTTTTAAAAAGTATATACACCAATCTCTATTTTTTTCTATTTGTCTTCCTGATAAAACTTGAAGTGAAAAATTGCCCCTCACTCTTGGCTTTAACACTGTCTTCTGAGAAGCTTCTATGCCTTAGAGTCAAGTAGAGGGAGAAGCAAATGTATGTGCTGAGGTGCCAAAAAAATATGAGGCCAAGGTCCCAAGAAGCTGCCAGTTTGTGCACCCTTGGAAGCTACAGGAGCAGAACAAAGAAAGCCAGAGCTAGGAATGCTGGGACCAATTGGACTGCATGCCTACTGTCTAGAACTTGTCTCGATGGATCTAGGATATCCATTGCCTTCACCACCTTGGAGAGACTCACCCTGTTCATATCAAAATGGTCCCTTTCGGGGATTCCCTGGTGTCTCAGTGGTNACCCCTATGGGCTGTAGCCACCAGACTCCTCTGTCCACGGGATTCTCCAGGCAAGAGTACTGGAGGGGGTTACCATGCCCTCCTCCAGGGGATCCTCCTGACCCAGGGATCAAACCCACATCTCTTATATCTCCTGAACTGATAAGCAGGTTCTTTCACTAGCGCCACCTGGGGAGCCCTATACGTAGGCTTCCCTGCAACTGTTAGTCCTCTCTGCTTTCTTCCTGTCGGTCTGCTGCTGGGCCCCTAATGCCCTGAAGGAGTCTGATCTGTTCTCAAGCCTAGGAAGGCAGCCCAGCCTGGGCTGAGGCCACGGGTGCTGCCTGCTGGGCCGTCTGTACTCTGTCCTCCCAGCAGCAGAAGGGCCTGTCCGCTCCTTCGTCCAGACGCAGGCCTGTCCTACCCA
This sequence comes from Neotragus pygmaeus, assembly GCA_006410875.1. Lineage (NCBI taxonomy): Eukaryota > Metazoa > Chordata > Mammalia > Artiodactyla > Bovidae > Neotragus > Neotragus pygmaeus. Next base: position 69,943 of record SJYV01002149.1, read on the forward strand.
TTCAACTACATGCTGCCCAAACCAAGTTTAGCCATCATCCTAAAACACTCTTCATCTCCCACCCCCTTCCTCATATAGAAAAAAGCAAAAAGCAAAAACAGGACTACATTCCATAATGCAGAGGCTTCAAAACTCGCATTCTCTACCAAGTTTTTGTAAAACAAATATTTAAGGGGTGGGAGGGAGGCTCAAGAGGGATGGGGTATAGGTCTACATATGGCTGATTCACACTGCTGTGTAGCAGAATCTAACAAAACGTTGTAAAGCATTTATGGTGTTGTTTAGGCACTAAATCGTATCCGACTCTTTTGCAACTCCAGTGACTGTAGCCTGCTGGGCTCCTCTGTCCATGGGATTTCCCAGGCAAGAACACTGGGGTGGGTTGCATTTCCTTCTCCAGGGAATCTTCCTGACCTAGGAATTAAACCCAAGTCTCCTGCATTGAAAGGCAGATTCTTTACCACTGAGAATACCAGCGCAGCCCAAAGCAATTATACTCCAGTTTTAAAAACAAAAATCCACTTACTTTTTACCTGTTTTATTGTATTTGGGCTCCATCATCTTGAGGTTGATGTATGAGTCCTAGGGGGCGCTAAACCTACAGTTTTTGGTATCAATTTTTAACTAGACAGTCCACTGTTTTCCTTTATTTGAAATTTAAATTGAGAACATAGTCTTAGAAATGTATCCTTTACTTTCATCACCATATATTCACTTGTTTGTGTGATGTGAATGAAAGTACTTATTTACGCTCTGGGTCCTTCTAAGGTGACTGACTCAAACATAAGAGTGTGGGCCTTGCTGGCATGTCACAGAGGATATGATTTTGCACAGCCCAGCACTGACCTACAGACAAGCTCTTCAGCTCAGCCCCAAATCCACACTAACCAACCAGTCTACAACTATGAGGAATGGGAAATATTTTATTGCATACATGGACAATTCAAATAGGGTTGACCCTAAAGGAAATCAACCCTGAATATTCATTGGAAGGACTGATGCTGAAGCTGTAGCTCCAGANAGAAGGAAATGGCAAACCACTCCAGTATTCTTGCCTGGGAAATCCCATGGACAGAGGAGCCTGGCGGGCTACAATCCATGGGGTCGCAAAGAGTCAGATATGACTGTAGTGACAGAACACACAGCCTTGACTTCCCAACCTCTATCCAGGAGGTTCTGATGCAGTTGGCCTGAGGAATATGTATTTTTAATCCATTTACCCAGCTAATGCTAATGCAAACTCAAAATTAAGGTCAAACTCTGGTACTCGATCTGTTTCAGAAGGCAGATAAATAAACAACTACATTCTCTTCTTTATGATGCAGACATGAGAGATATTCTAGTATTACAGATAGAATGTTGGCCTTGGACTCAGAAAACCTGGGTTCATATCTTAGTTTTGTTACTTAATAAATGGCTTTGTGATCTTTTATAAAACTTGTATTTTATCTAAGCTTCAAGTTTTCTCATCTATAAAATGGAGGTATCCATATTCCCATCTCCTAACAGCCATGTTCACTTGTTATTCTACTGTAAGTGGTTAGTTTCAAGTGTCGTCACACTTTAGCTGTAGCAGAATCATGGAATGTGTTTATAAAATATAGGCCAGTTTCTGCTTCAGCAGATCTATGGCAGGCTTTGAGAATGTGCCTTTCTAACAGTACCCAGGTGATGCTACAGTGCTGGGATACCACACTTTCAGAACCAGTGGTTTAAAGTGTGATCAAAAATGTAGTAGTTTTTGTAAACTTTTATCAATGCCATGCAGAGGTAAAGATATGATATAATTCTTTCCCCAAAAAACTGGCAATTATTTTGCCTTCTAGATGACTGTGTAAGTACAAAACTCATCTGAATATTTGTATGTAACTAGCAGATTTTCTGTGAGTTCTTAAACCAAACTGGTATGTGAATTGCTTGAGGTTTATGCTAAACAATACATTAACGTTCAAGTACTATTTTTTGGTTTTGATCTGTATTTTATTTAGTTGGGCCAAGGAGAAACAAAAGAACATCAAAAAGTGAAATGTCTACACTGCAACAAGGAAATAGATGATAACCTTAACATTGAAGCAATGGAGTTGGCCAACAGACGTCTCTTGTNTTTTTGGTTTTGATCTGTATTTTATTTAGTTGGGCCAAGGAGAAACAAAAGAACATCAAAAAGTGAAATGTCTACACTGCAACAAGGAAATAGATGATAACCTTAACATTGAAGCAATGGAGTTGGCCAACAGACGTCTCTTGTCGGCACAAATAGTTAGTATTTTATTACCCATTTAAAAAAATTATTGGCCTGTTGCTTATATCACTTGCAAATTTTTTTCCATTCAGTAGATTTTTTTCATTTTGTCCATGGTTTCCTTTGCTGTGCAAAAGCTTTTAAGGTTAAATTAGGTCCCATTTGTTTATTTTTGTTTTTGCCTTTGGAGACAGAGCCCCCAAAATGTTGCTACAATTTATGTCAAAGAGTGTTCTGCCTGTGTTTTCTTCTAGGAGTTCTGTGGTTTCCAGTCTTACATTTAGGCCTTTAATTTTGAATTTATTTTTGTATTTTATCTAGGGTGTGAAATGCTCTAATCTCATCCTTCAACACACAGCTGTCCAGCTTCCTTAGCACCTCTTATTATAGACACTGTCTTTTCCCCAGTCTTGCCTCCTTTGTCATAGATTAATTGACCATAGGTGCATGGGTTTATTTCTGAGCTCTCTACTCTGTTTCTTTGATTTACTTTATTTTTTGTGCCAGTACTACACTAAAAATTAAAGTTATTAGCTAAAATTATACTAAAAACTTTCTCCCTTGTTTAATACATCTTGGTTATGCTCACCTGCACAGTTTAACAGATTGTTTACAAAGGTAAAGGGAAGTTCGGCATTGTCTTAGGAATTTGTTTCACTGCAAAAAGAAAAGGGGAAAAAATCCACTCAAATTAGCTTAAGCAGAANATCATGTGAATGATGTATTCACCTTTGAAACCCTAGATATAAACAGTTCAGAAATTTAACATGCTATTTCCTTAAAGGTTGAGCTGAGCCAGTCATGAGAAATTTTCTTCTTTTGATGAATCTGGATGTTTTTCACTGTGGAAAACCCAGCTCCTTCCAGATCCTGTTTATGAGAAAGTCGCTGGCCTGGACATGTTCAGGTCCCTTGAGACAACATTTCACAGAAGCGAAAAGACTTTTTCAAGGAAAAAAAATCCGTGTGTCTAGATGTGTTCTATTTATTTTCATATTGTTTCAACTTCAGAGTGAAATGCCTGGGTAGAAATTTTCGTTTCATGGGTAACTTTTGGATTTATGGCTAAAATCAGTCTCTAAGAAATAAATTTCACAGACTTATAAATGTACCTTTCACTAGTTTTGAAGCAAAGATCTTTTGGAGACATTTTAGTAAAGCCCTGCAATCTCATGGGAAAGAGACAATGTTGTGTAAATTGCCATTGATAAATTCACTATAAAATATGCAAGTTCTATGGAAATAGTTACAGCTACTGACAAATCTTATGAGGTGTGATTTGTAATTTTGTTAAGTCCAAATGACAGGCAGCTTGCCACACATGGAAGCAGTGTTTCTTGTCAACCCTCTGCCGTTATACATCTTCTTCTTCCCCCAGTATTAATTCTTGCCCAGAGGCTTCTCAGTGTCTCACAAAAATGAGCATTTGTCTGGCTGTCAGGCATACCTGAATCCTCATCTGAAAAAAATTCTTGTTCAAATAGAGACCCTACGCCATATATTTTTGCCTTTTCATGCTGTTCATGCAAAGATGGGCACAATACAGGACAGAAATGGTCTGGACCTAACAGAAGCAGAAGATATTAAGAAGAGGTAGCAAGAATACACGGAAGAACTATACAAAAGAAATCTTCATGACCCAGATAACCACAATGGTGTGATCACTCACCTAGAGCCAAACATCCTGGAATGAGAAGTCAAGTGGGCCTTAGGAAGCATCACTACAAACAAAGCTAGCGGAGGTGATAGAATATCAGTTGAGCTGTTTCAAATCCTAATAGATGATGTTGTGAAAGTGCCGCACTCAATATGCCAGCAAATGTGGAAAATGCAGCAGAGGCCACAGGACTGGATAAGGTCAGTTTTCATTCCAATCCCAAAGAAAGGCAATGCCAAAGAATGCTCAAACTACTGCACAAGTGCACTCATCTCACACGCTAGTAAAGTAATGCTCAAAATTCTCCACCAGTCTTCAACAGGATGTGAACCATAAACTTCAAGATGTTCAAGCTGGATTTAGAAAAGGCAGACGAACCAGATATCAAATTGCTAATATCCATTGTATCATTGAAAAAAAAGCAAGAGATTTCCAGAAAAACATCTATTTCTGCTTTACTGACTATGCCAAAGACTTTGACTGTGCAGATCACAACAAACTCTGGAAAATTCTTCAAGAGATGAGAATACCAGACCACCTGACCTGCCTCTGGAGAAATCTGTACGCAGGTCAAGAAGCAGTAGTTGGAAGTGAACGTGAAACAAACTGGTTCTAAATCGGGAAAGGAGTACATCAAGGCTTTATATTGTCAAACTGCTTATTTAACTTATATGCAGAGTACATCATGTGAAATTCCCAGCTGGATGAAGCAAAAGCTGGAATCAAGATTGCCGGGAGCAATATCAATAACCTCAGATATGCAGATGACACCACCCTTATAGCAGAAAGTGAAGAACTAAAGAGCCTCTTGATGAAAGTGAAAGAGGAGAGTGAAAAAGTTGGCTTAAGACTCAACATTCAGAAAACGAAGATCATGGCATTTGGTCCCATCACTTCATGGCAAATAGATGGGAAAACAATGGAAACAGTGAGAGACTTTATTCTGGGGGGGGGGGGCTCCAAAATCACTGCAAATGGTGACCGCAGCCATGTAATTATAAGATGATTGCTCCTTGGAAAAAAAGCTATGATCAACCTAGACAGCATATTAAAAAACAGAGACATGACTTTGCCAACAAAGGTCTGTTTAGTCAAAGCTGTGGTTTTTCCAGTAGTCATGTATGGATGTGAAAGTTAGACTATAAAGAAAGATGAGCGCCACAGAACTGATACTTTTGAACTGTGGTGTTGAGAAGATTCTTGAGAGTCCCTTGGACAGCTAGGAGATCAAACCAGTCAGTCCTAAAGGAAATCAGTCCTGAATATTCATTGGAAGGACTGATGATGAAGCTGAAACTCCAATACTTTGGCTACCTGATGCAAAGAACTGACTCATTGGAAAAGACCCTGATGCTGGGAAAGATTGAAGGTGGGAAGAGAAGCGGATGCCAGAGGATGAGATGGCTGGATGGCATCACCAGCTCAATGGGCATGAGTTTGAGTAAGCTCCAGGAGCTGGTGATGGACAGGGAAGCCTGGCATGCTCAGTCCATGGGGTCACAAAGAGTCAGACAGGACTGAGTGACTGAACTGAACTGAACACCATATATTATACAGAGCATCCTGTCACCCTAAGTAGTTGAAATATTCACCAGGTGATTGTGTGGAAAATCTGAGCTATTAAAGAGCATCAATAATAATATATTGCTGTCTTTACCATTTCCCTGTAAAAAATGAACTGTATAGCCTTCTTCTTGGTTGTCTGTGTCCAGAGAGGTAGAAAGTGGCCTTGACCTTCTTTGGAAGAATGTTTGTGGGATCAGCTATTTATAATCGTGATGAAGCATTTTGTATCCCCCTCATCTTAAATACAGTTTCTCAGGTGGCTCAATGGTAAGGAATCCACCTGCTAAGGCAGGAGATTCGACCCATCCCGGGGTCAGGAAGATTCCCTGGAGGAGGAAATGGAAACTCACTCCAGTATTCTTGCCTGGGAAATCCCATGGACAGAGGAGCCTGGCAAGATAGAGTCCAAAGGGTCACAAAAAAGTTGGTCACAGCTTAGAGACTGAGCATGCATGCATCTTAAATACCAAGATTTTGAGCTTCTTCCTAGGCAAATGTGATGTGTTATTTACTTTGTGTTACTAACATAGCTCTAATTCACTTCCTGTTGTACTAAACATATGTGTTATCTCTTAATAATTACATTCAAATCCTTTGGAAGATTATCTTTTCTCTTTTGAAGATGTACATTGAGTTTTTGCCATTTGAAAAATGACCTGTCCCAGTGGACAGAGTCCTTGTCTTAGAATGCTTGGTTTGGTCATCCATTTCAGTAGCCTGATGTCCAGATCCCACAATGTGGCTATTGTGCCTTTAGTTATTTTTAAGCAGAGCTTAGATAAGAGCCTTATGTTCTGAGGACTTTGTTTCTTATTCCCATCATGGTTCATAATCCTTCAACAGTAAGACACAAGTTTGTCCTTCAGCTTCAGTGTGAAGGGCTTTGGGTTTCTACTTATCTCCCACATGCTTTATCTGTGTGGGGGACAGGGGGGAGGGGTAAGTTTTTAAAATTTTGTTTTTAAAATTTTGTTTTTAAAATTTCTAGTGGTAAGAAAATATTTTAATAACATTTTTAGTTTTTTAGGGCTGTGGTTATGAATACCACAAACTGGGGAGCTTGTAATGACCAAAATGTGTTCTCTCACAGTTCTGAAGGTTAGAAATGCAGAATGGAAGTGTTGACAGGGCCACATCCACTCTGAAACGTCAAGGGGAAGATCTTTTTCTGCCTCTCCGAGCTTTGATTTCTATCCTACATGCTTCAGACAAGTCTCACTCACACTGCTCTTCTTCCCATCCATACAACGGTATACGAAGAGTGGATTCTGTCGATGAGGTGTAATTCCTACAGAGAGATGTGCCATCTAGATTTAAAGCAGAGCTCCTATTTTCCTAATAGCTGTAATAACAAAATAATGGTGAAATGGCTTATGTGAGCTCTTTCCCAGAATATTATCACTAACCCTGGAAGGCAAAATGCCTCCTTTCCAGGCAGTTCCCCAAACTGGTCCTGGAAGTAGTTGAGACCCATGAACAAGTGAATCACCCCCTTTCCTCCAGCCATTGTATCACCTGCTGCCTTAGTCCATTACTTTGCTGAGAAGGACTTCTAAGAGTTCCTTTTCTGCTTGCAAAAGGAATAGGAAAGCTACGTAAGAAAGATCCTTTCCTAGCCTCAAATTCTAGTGTTAGCCACTAGATTAAATGCTACTTTTCAGACCATGCACCACTTATTTATTATTTACATGCAAAAAAAAAAGTAAAATTTGGTTGACCTTCAGGATCAGAAAGACATAGGGGAGCGGTGCAGAGTTTAATGTTCTGTAACAAACAAGGGAAAAAGATATAGAGATACCAATTTTGAGGGAAATGTTAATTATCTAAAGCTTAATTACAGATAACATCATGAGGAGAATACATAAAAGGCTTGAAATGCAGCCAAGGCATTTCCCTAAGAACATTAAAAAATGATTGTTGTTTACAATTCACAAATCGCACAGACATAAAGCTGAGATGGGAAAAAGAGAGTCGGGCTTGAAGTAAGAAGCCAACCTGCTCTTTTAAAACCAGTTCAGAGGAGTAGTGATAGTATTGCAGTTAGCTCATGTCCCCAAAGCAAGTGAGAGTCTGTCCAAGTTTCCCCTTTAAGATAAAAATTAGCAGATCAGTGGCAAACACATTGAAGTAAAATCCTAAGAGATGACACAGTCCAAATAAAAATAAATAATTCATGAGGTCTCAAAATGGGAACTACAAATAAAATACAATCACAGACATTTATCTCCATGTAAGTACAATAGAAATAAAGGAAGTGAGATTTTTTACATTCCTGTCACTTCATTACTGAATCCAATGATATGAAAATCTACCTTTTCACTCATATGTAATTTTCATTCAGTGCAGCAAAGAATGATTTACATTTATCGAGTCTCCTCTTTAGAGATGCTTGTTTGTCTTTTTGTACAGTTGGTATCTATTAATATCCAGTTACCTTTAAAGGTATGTTTCAGCATAATGGAAAGTAGTATTTTGGAAGAAGTTTGCATTTAAGGAGGTTATAAGAAATAAGTTCCTGGCAGTCCCTATTTTCCTAAAGCCAATGAGACCCAATGTTCTTGAAAAAGATGCAGTCTGGGGATCTAGGACCTTGGGTATGGTAGCCAGAGCTCCTGCTTCTGGCGGACTGAGTCTTGATGGCATTGCGTTAGCTGCTAGAGGAGAGGTACTGGGGATGCTTCCAGGTACAGCAGAATTGCAGCTCAGGTCTCAACGTTTGGTACCCTTTTCAGAGCAATGGGAATGTAGTGAATTTTTGTATGTTTGTTGTTGTTAAGTTGCTAAGTGTCTGACACTCTGCGACCCCATGGACTGCAGCTCACCAGGCTTTCCTGCCCTTCCCTATCTCCCAGAGTTTGCTCAAACTCTTCTCCATTGAGTTGGCAATGCCATCCAGCCATCTCATCCTCTGTTGCCCCCTTCTCCTCCTGCCCTCACTCTTTCCCAGCATCAGGGTTTTTTCCAATGAGTTGGCTCTTTGGAGGGATTTGTATATAAACCTTTGGGAAAGAGAAAATGATGGATAAGTCACATGTTTGCTGAGAACAGTTAGAGGTGCAGTGGTGGTATCTTGCTGAGTGTGGACAAAAATTTTTTAAATGTATTAACTTGATCAACACTTATTGAAGGAATGAATGACTAAAGAGATTGGAAGTCTCTGTTTGCTGACAGCTACTATGTAGAAGTTGCTTTGCCCTGCTTCTTCCTGAAGTTTTTATTTTTCTTTCAGCTTCATTCTCCTTTTTATTTTTATTTTTTAATTGAGGAGAAATTTCCAGAAGATAAAGTTAACCGTTTTAAAATAAGTGGTTCGGTGGCATTTAATACATTCACAGTGGTGAATGCACCTAGCAACCGGCACTTCTGCTCAGTTCCAAAAAATTTTCTTCATCTCAGGGCTTTTCATTCAGAATTATTTCAGCCAATGTTTCTAAACAGGATTTTAGAATTCTGCATATGTGCTATATATGCTCAGATGTTCAGTTGCATCCAACTCTTTGCCCCTAGACTGTATGTGGCCCCCCAGGCTCCTCTGTTCGTGGGATTTCCCAGGCAAGAATATTGGAGTTGCCATTGGTTGCCATTTCCTCCTCCAGGGGATCTTCCCTACCCAGGAAGTGAACCCCAGTCTCTTGAGTCTCCTGCTTTGGGAGGTGGATTCTTTACTACTAGCACCACCTGGGAAGCCCAGAATTCCATACATCATTTGACAATTGAAAATACCCCTGCTTGTCTTGGCAGAATATCAATCTGGTTACAGGGACTAACACAGGAGCCTTCTAACTGAGCTCCACTAAGTTAAAATCATGGGCCCCACCCTCCAGTTGGGGGTCCCGGTCACCCAGTACTGTCCCCAGTTGCTGTCAGAGCAGCCACAGAACTGCCCCAGCTTGGCTGCTGCTTCATCCAAGTGGGGAAGGACCCACCCCTGCCACAGTCTCCGTCTCCTAAGAGGGCGCACTGCTCATCCTTGTCTTTATAGCCCCATCTCTTGAGAGGTCCCAAAGGCAGAATCATCCCTCCCTGATCCTACTCCCCACTCTCAACCCCCACCCTATAGCCAGTCACCAGTCAGGGCTGCTGGGGGATCCCAGATCAGTCTCCCTGAGGAAACTTCCCTCTATATCCTGGGCCTTTTCCATGATATCTGGGGGCACTCTTTGCCTTTGCTTATTGAAAAAAAATTTTTATTTAGATAAAATTGACATAACATTGTATTAGTTTCACATGTGCTCTTTCCATTTATTTTTAAAAGAGACTTAAGCCAGGTTTTTTTTTTTCAAAGCTGTCATGCAGACCCCATCTGCTCATGCAGTAAGGATCCTGGGCAGCCTGCCTTGGTGCCTGGGTTCCCATGCAAGACACTTCTAGTTCAAATGAGATTAGCCTTCATGGCTTCATTGTCATTTTTTATAAAAATTTAAATTATGTGGTATGCAGAATCTTAGTTCCCAGACCAGGGATCAAAGCAGTGCCCCCTGCATTAGGAGCATGGAATCTCAACCACTGGACTACCAAGGAAGACTCCCTGTGACGTTTCAATAACAGTTTTTATATCGGTGTCATTGTGATAACACTCATGTAAGTAGTATTCACAGCTGAGCCTTGTAGATTATGATAATATTATTACCTGTCTCATTCAAGGTTTTATTTTCTCTAGAGTTAATAACCGTCTTGGTCTCTTGACTTTTGTTTCTTTATTTCCTTTTCCTTATAGTCATCACTAACTCAACACTGACTTTCCAAAAGAACTATAAAAATTCTTCCTACCATTGTCAAATAATAAAATTACTTCCCCTTTTTTTTCTTTTGAAGCATTTCTCCTGGACCTCTTGCTTTTCTGTCCTAACCACCATGTTTGTTCTAGAAGTTACCATCACTATCCTTCTGGGAACTCCATGTATCGCCTGTGTTGGATATCCTATCTCCTGGCTCCCACATCTTTTGCTTGCTTGATTTACTTTCTTATTTGGCCCGAGCACATTATTCAGTGGCTTCCTGAGAATGGTTACAATGGGGTAAACTTTTTGTGCATTTTACTGTCTAAATAAGACTTTTGTTTTTAAATTAGCACTCTTGATAGTTTGGATAAGTGTTATATTCCAGATGGCAAATGATTTTCTCTAAGAATTATTGGAGTCTGTGCTCTATTATTTTACGTTTTCTAGTGATACTCTTTTTCAAGGCCATTCTGATATCCAGTTCTTTATATGTGATACAGTACTCCCCGTACACACCAAAAAATAAAGTTTTAGAAAGTTCTCTATAACTCTAAAATTTTACAATGCTGTGCCTTGGTGTAAATCTTTTTTATTTATTGTATTTGACATATTGTGGGCCTTTTCAATCCATAAATTGCTGTTCTTCATAAATGCTTGGAATTTGTTGTATATTATTTATTGGATTAATTTCTTCTTCCTCCTTTATCTGCCTTTTGAAACCCTTGATTACATATATGATCATACCTGATATACAATATTCTAGGTTTTTAAAAATATCTCCCCTATTTTCTATGTTTGGGATTTTTGTTTCCTTTACTATCTAGAAAATATATTTTATCTTCCAAATTATCTATTGAAAATTTTTTTAATTATCAATACTGCTTTTATTTCTTTCTGAGTTTCTAAAAGCTCTCTTAGTCTCTAATACCCCTTTTTCTTTCTGTCCCATACCTTTTTTTAAAAAATATCCTTCTCAGTTTTAAAAGATACTGTGATATGTTTAGTCTCTCAGTTTTATCTGACTCTTTGCAACCCCACGTAGTGTAACCTGCTAGGCTCCTCTGTCCACGAGGAGTCTCCAGGCAAGAATATTGGAGTGGGTTGCCATGCCCTCCTCCAGGGGATCTTCCCAATCTGGGAATTGAACTGGGGTCTCCTGCACTGCAGGCAGATTCTTTACCAGCTGAGCTACCAGGGAAGCCCTTAAAGGATATTAATGATAGTCGTTTAGGAGTTTATTTCCACTCCCTGAATTAGTCTGTTTCCTTGCAGTTTCATCCTCCATGTTTTGGGGTTTTCTCACAGTCCCATGAAGCCTGGTGGTCATTCATATCTACGCGTGACATGCTAAAATTCTGATCAGAAGCTTTTTGTATACAAAGTCAGGGGACCTGGACATTGCTTTGGCAGATCCCAAATATTAATTCGATGCCCCCCTTTTGTTGATCAGTTTCCCCAGAGAAGAATCAGCTCATCAGTCCTGCCTGAAGGTGATAAACGTGGATAGCAATGTTCTGAGGAGTGAAGGGGGCACAGAGAGGAAGGGCTGGTAGGGTGGCCTCTTTCCTCTGACTCCCATGTGTTCACCATCCTGTCTCCTGGCCGTCTTCAGCCAGAGCCTCGGAGATTCATCCTCTCTGGAGAGGGAACTGGCGCCTGCTGAGAGGTGAGGGGAGGGTGCCTGGCTTCACAGGCTGAGTGCGANTGGCCTCTTTCCTCTGACTCCCATGTGTTCACCATCCTGTCTCCTGGCCGTCTTCAGCCAGAGCCTCGGAGATTCATCCTCTCTGGAGAGGGAACTGGCGCCTGCTGAGAGGTGAGGGGAGGGTGCCTGGCTTCACAGGCTGAGTGCGAGGACTCAGGGGCCCAACTACACCTTATACAAGTAGTTCTTCAGTTTCAGTTCCAGGTGCCTCCAGCAGGTACTTGTTGCCTCCAGTTCTTAATAAGCTTTCTGGGGCTCTGTGGTGCAAATCATGGGATTTCTTATTGGCACCCTGCTGATGGCCTTGAATTTGGGTCTCTTCTCTCTGCTAAGTCTGTTACTGCTTGTCATCAGCTGTCTACCAACTCAACATCTCTTGTCTGCTCTCTCATTCTGCCTTAGGCCTCATGTGTTTACAGCATTTTTGTGATTACCTTTATAGAGATGGTTGGATGGAGAGCAAAGATAAGTACATGTGCTAACCCAACACGACTTTACTAAAATTTCTCCTTCCTTGAATTTATACAGTTATTTTCCATACCAGAACTTCCTTGAATTGTGTTCCATGTCACAGTTGTGTTCTGAAAAAATGTGAGGGCCTTTTCCATGGGGGAGGAAAGGGTCTCCATGGTTAAGGAAGGCTATATAATATATATACACTATATATACCATACAGTACATATGGGCTTTTCTGGTAGCTCAGATGATAAAGAATCTACCTGCATTGTGGGAGACCTGAGTTTGGTTCTTGGGTCAGGAAGATGCCCTGGAGAAGGAAATGACAACCCACTCCAAAATTCCTGTTTGGGAAATCCCATGGACAGAGGAGCCTGGCAGGCTACTGTTCGTGGGGTTACAAAAAGTCAGATACGACTGAACAACTAACACACACACACACACACACACACACACACTATCTATATATATATAATGTATATAGTATAGTATACATTAATGTATACTATATTAATGATGTAGTATGTAGAATAATATAGTAGTGCAGGTGAGTGAAGTCGCTCAGTCATGTCCAACTCTTTTTGACCCCATGGACTGTAGCCCACCAGGCTCCTCTATCCATGGAATTTTCTAGGCAATAGTACTGGAGTGGGTTGCCACTTCCTTCTCCGGAGGATCTTCCTGACTCAGGGATCGAACCTGGGTCTCCCACATTGCAGACAGATGCTTTACCATCAGAGCCATCAGGGAATCCCAATATAGTAGTGTAGTAAACACTGTATATCATTTATTTGGCTCTTGCTTCAAGTTCTCTTTGTGACCTTTGTGAATATTATGCCCTTGATTCTGATTTAATTTCTATGTTATGTTTATAATACATGCCCAATGATACTCTAAGACCCCTTGAAGTGATATACTGAGCTTCCTTGTATAATACATTAAGGTCACTGTGATATACAATAAGGTCTGTCTCAATACCTGTAGCTCCTGATTAGAATGTAAGCTCTTCGGGTAAGGAGGGTGGCTTACTTATCTCTGTATCCCAGCACCTGGCAGAGCAGAGACATTGGAACTTCACTGGGATCGGTGCCTGCTAATGAGTAAGGGAGGTGCTTTCTAATATATCCATAATCTTTTTTCCACTGCATACCTACGAAGAGTTCCTGAAAGCACAATAGATGCATTAATATTTTTCAACTGAAGTATTTATGTACTCCTAAATGAAAAACCAGATAATACTCAGAGTTATTTACATAAAATAGGATGGGGATGGGGTAGGGATTTGGGGAAAGGGCTTATGTTGCTCTCTCTTTCCCTCCCCATACTATCCACATGCCTGCCCCTGAGGAGTACCTGCCCAGTCATCTGTGCAAACTGCAGCTCGTATTCAGAATCTGGGTGGGTCTCCTGCTGTGAAGGAGACGAGGTGTATTTCTGACAGCTCTGCAGTAGACCACAGAATTCATTTTCCCAGAGANATAAGAAAATAGGAGCTGTCTCCCTCCTGGGAAGGAGCCAGGTTCGGGGTCACCATGCACGGTGGCACAGGCTGTGCCCTGCACCACTGCGGGGCGGCTGGCACAGAGGCCACAATGCGAAGCACATCCCCAGGTGAAGGTAGTCAGGGAGGTCTGCTTCTGAATGCGACTCAGGCACGTGTAGGAAGCATAAGTAAATAACCCAGTCCACTGCCAGGACTGCTCAATAACAGCAGTAACCAGCATTTGCAAGGCACATTACAGTTCACAAATCCATCTTTCACCCACGTTATTTTAGTTAATCTTTGCAACCTTCCAGAAAGGAAAGAAAGGTCCCTCCCACTTTGCAAATAGAGACATTGAGGCTCAGTGAAGTTAAGTGGGTGGCCCAAGGTCCGAGACTAGTTAGAGGCTTAGCTTGGAAGTCAAATTGTATACTCTGCTTCTAAATCTTTTCAAAATAGTATAGTCATGATCCTAAGGGTTGGGGAATTCCAGAAAATCCCTAGGGGGCAAGCTTGGGGCTCAGAGTTATAAAAACAAATCAGAAAAAAAAAAAAGAAAGAAAAGAAAAGGAAGGAAGGAGTTGAACCCCCAGAGGTCCTGAAAACTTGACTCACTCAGGATTGCAGGGCTGAGTCAACAGAGCAGAGAGGCGCCACTTAATGGCCCTGAGGGAGCAGGTGATGCAGGATAAAAGATGCAGGCTGATTAAACCCACTGCAGCTTTGCCAAGGAGGACTGGAGGCTTCCTGTCAGGGAGAGCTAAGATCTGCCCTTAGCAGATGAAAGGCAACACGTATCCTTGTCACCACCATGAGACTGGGTAAAGGGGGAATAAGCACATTTCACTATCGGGGGTAGAAAATGGCCAAGCTGTCGGCCAGAGTCTGATACCACTAGCTCTTGTCCTCAGAGAAAATCCACTTGTTGCTTCTTATTTACAAATATGGAAACTGAGGCTTGGGGAGGACAAAGGGCTTTTCCAAGGTTTCCTAGCATTAGTCCATTTCTCATCAGGTCCTAGGTGTATCGGAGACTAATCTTGGGTCCAAGGGACTGGAATGAAAAGGAGAGAGGACCAACAGGGATCCTGTTGCCCGCAGGAGGGAGCAGAAGTACGTGGCAGGATGCTGGAGCCCAGGCGGCAGAAGGCAGTAGGAGGGAGGTGGCTTCAGCTGGAGCCAGGCTCGGAGGACCCCGGCAAGCCTTCCGCCTGGCCCAGAGGCAGGATCTCCTGGGTCCCCAGGACAGGCCCGCTATCTAGCTGCCAATCTTTGTCCTGCCTCAGTTTCCCCTTCTGTAAGCCCAGATTGTGGGTTGGAGGAAAAACTCCTTCTGGCGAATGGGGTATCTCACTGATTTGTCATAAACATGGGAGGAAGGCAAGTACGGTAAGAGACTTTTTCTGGACATCCCACTAATCACTCTCTGTGCATTATTTCAAGGAACTCTCATAGCCACCCCAAGAGATGGACGTCACTGTTTCCACTTGGAAGAACTTGAGTTGCAGTGAGGTGAAGCGACTTGCATGACTAGTTTTCGAGGACAGTAGGGTTTAAATGCTGCTGGATCCCGAAGCCCAGTGCTTTCCCAGCACAGACACAGCGGGGTTGCCTCCTTGCACCTGCTGCCCTGTTCCCAGGGACCTGGTTTGATTCCAAGTCATTGATCTCCTGGGCAAATGCCTTGTTATTCTGTTAGGAAGGATGCCTGGGTCCCCGCTGAGGTGGCTTACAGTGCAGATTGGCAGGGACCACGCCTTGGGGCAGAGTCCCCTGCAGGAGGCCTGGGGGCGAGCGGAGGCAGCACCTCCTGCAGGAAGTCTGCAGGCTTGCTCTCAGCCAAAGCAGGTTAAAGGTCACACATCAGGAAGTCCCCGGGGGCCAGAGTGGAGACATGGGGCTGAAGGATGCCAGGGGTCCTCCCGAGCAGGTGAGTTCTACACCTGCCCACCCTGCAGGCACACACAGCCACACGTGCCCAGTGGCACAGCCAGGCCTGAGTCAGGAGCTGCCCCAGTGCCCCTGCCCTTCCTCCCTCTCCCCACAGACAAGAGTCTCGAGAGGCCCAGCATACCCCTCGAGCCTTGTTAGCAGGACGGGGACTTTGGGAACCCACCGCAGGGTTTGTGAGAAGTGAAGACGACGGGGAGAGAGTCGCGTTGCCCTCAGCCCTGCTGGCTCCACTCCGCTCTAAGCCAGTCATGTTCAAGGTGCTGGAGACACATTGCAGAGAAAAGAGATAAAACCCCCGTCCTCCTCGGCCTGACATTTTACTGAGGTAAGAAAAAGAATAGTTGGGAAGGGGGTAGGGAGTGTTTGGGGGTGTGCAGTTTCAAATCAGAGGAGAAACAGAGACACAGACAAAGAGAATAAATGTATGGACATCAAGAGGGGCCGGGGGACTGGGATGAACTGGGAGATTGGGAATGACAGACACAAACCGTTGTTGTTTAGTTGCTAAGTCGTGTCCAACTCTTTTGTGCCCCCATGGACTGTAGCCCAACAGGCTCCTCTGTCCACGGATTTCCCAGGCACTAATACTAGAGTGGGTTGCCAGTCCCGTCTCCAGGGGATCTTCCCGACCCGGGGATCAAACCCACATCTCCTGCATTGGCAGGCGGATTCTTTACCACTGAGCCACCAGAGAAGCCCATATTTGCACTGTTGTTTCTGCTGGTTAGTCCCTCAGCCGTGTCCGACTCTGTGTGACGCCATGGACTGCAGCCTGCCAGGCTCCTCTGTCCAGGGGCTTCTCTAGGCAAGGGTACTAGAGTGGCTTGCCATGCCCTCCTCCAGGGATCTTTCTGACTCAGGGATCAAACCGGGTCTCCTGCATTGCAGGCAAATTCTTTACCGCTGAGCCACCAGGGAAGCCCCATATATATACTACTATGTATAAAATCCATAGAAGGAAATGGCAACCCACTCCAGTATTCTTGCCTGGAGAATCCCAGGGACAGAGGAGCCTGGTGGGCTGTGGTCTATGGGGTCGCACAGTGTCGACCAAAGTGACTTAGCAGCAGCAGGAGCATGAAATCCATAACTAATGAGAACCTGCTGCTCAGGGAACTCTACTCAGTGCTCTGTGGTGACCTAAACGGGAAGGACATCCAACAAAGAGGGGATATATGTATACAAATAGCTGATTCTGACCCCCAAAACCTTTTGATAGAGGATGCGGTGGTTGGATGGCATCATCGATTCAATGGACGTGAACTTGGGCAAACTCTGGGAGATGGTGAGGGACAGGGAGGCCTGGAGAGTTGCAGGCCATGGGGTCACAAAGAGTCAGACACGAGTTGGTGACTGAACGACAATAGCTGATTCACTCTGATGTACAGTAGACACCAATACAACGTTGTAAAGCAACTGCACTCCAATAAAAAAATTTTTTTAAGAAAATAAAATCAGGTGAACATGGCCAAGAGTCCCACTGAGAAGGGAAGACTTGGAGTGGGAAGGAAGTGAGCCCTGTGCATATGTGACTGGGAAGAGGGTTTGATGTAGGTTGAATTGGGTGCTCCTCTGCCCCCCAGAAGGTACGTTGAGGTCCTAACTGCCAACCTGTGAATATAACTTTATTTGGCTATGGCGGGGAGTGGTTCCAGATGTCATTAGTTAGGGTTAGATGAGATTCTACTGGATTAGGGTGGACCTTAAATCCAGTGACTGCTATTCTTATAAGAATCCCCACCCCCCCCCCAACACAGAGACAAAATACAGCATGTATTTTGAGAGGCAGAGACTAGGGTGATGCAACTACAAGCCGAGGGACTTGTAGGATTGCAGGGAGCCGTCAGATGCTGGGGGAAAGCATGGAACAACCCTACCAACACTTTAATTCTGGGCTCTTCCCTCCTGAACTGTGAGAGAATACATTTCTGTTGTTTTAAGCCATTCTGTTTGTGGTCCTTATGGCAGCCCTAGGAAAGGAACATGGTGTTCCAGGGAGGGGGGACAGCAAGTGCAAAGGCCCTGAGGTGGGAGCATCTCATATTGGGAGCATATTGCAGGGAAAATCCACTGGCCCGTGTGGCAGAAGCAGAGTAAGTGAGTGGTAAGAGCTGATGTTGGAGATGTTTGGGGCCCAGATCACTCATGTAGGGCCGCCCTTGTGGCAAGCCCTTGATAAGAGGAGCTGTGACACTGTAGGTGGAGGGTCCCAGCTGGAACGGGCTGCAGTGTGTGGGTCTGGCTGGCCCCCATGGTCTCTGTCCCCTCGTGTTATGCCTTTGAATACATTACATGAAATGGCAAAAGGAAATCGAGTTTGCAGGTGGAATTAGCTGACCTTAAAATTGGGGGGGGGGTGTCTGGCTTATCCAAGGGGGCCCGTGTAATCATATATGCCCTTAAAAGTGGTAGAAGAAGGCAGAGGAGTCAGTGAGAGATTCAGCTGGAGAGGAAGGCAGAGGGGAAGAGTTAAAACATGAAGTGTTCACCCGCTGATGCTGGCTTTGAAGATAGGAAGGTGGCAACAAGCCAAGGAATGTGGGCGGCTTCTAGATGTGATGGCCCTCAAGTGACAACCAGCAAGGAAGTGAGGACCTTAGTCCTACAACTGCAAGGAAGTGAACTGTGCCAGCGAACAACCTGAGTGAGCAAGAAAACAGATTCCCTCCGCACCCGGCCCCCTGCCCCAGAGCCTCTGGGAACTCAGCCCTGCCAACCCCTTGCCATTAGTCTGGCGAGCCCCGTGTCAGATGGCTGACCTATAGAACTGAAGGATCATACATACAGCATTGTTTTTAACATCTAACTTTGCAGGGTGTGCAAAGAAGGGGAGAGGGAAAGATGGACAGGAATAGAGGAAAGAAGCCTGCCTTCTCAGGGAACAGTCTACTGAGAGCCATCACTGTGGGGCGCAGAGCTTCCCAGACGTTTCTCCCCCGGTCCCGCCCATCCTCCTCAACACTGTCCCCCAGGCCCCTTGTTGCTCCAGTGCTGACCAAGCCCACTGAGGATGTCCCTAGGGCCCTGCCTCTAGGACCTCAGGCCAGACTAAGAAGCAACCCCCGTGGAGGTCCCTCCCATTCTGAGAAGTGTTGTGACGCCTCCCCTCCCCACTCCCCCATAGGGCTGGTGAGAATGGTCCTGGTGCAGAAGCCAAGCCAGCCAGAAACCACTGTTGATGCCACTGCTGGATCCCACCACCCCCGAGGCTGGGCTGGGCTCTGGTTTCTCCCTAGAGCAGGTCTGCACGCACACACACAGAAGGCGTCCTAATTGTTGACCTGCTTTTTGCCACTCAAGTCCCCATAGCAAAGAGAACTTGTCCACTGATGGTTAACACATACTGAACACTAACCCGTATCTTATTCGTGCTCATATTAGGCACCGTGCTAAATGCCCTACTCACAGGGTCTCATTTCCTCCCCTCCGCAATCCTATTAGGAGGAGATATTGACTCAGAGAGGTTGGGATATTTGTCTAATGTCACACAGAGTGTTAGTCACTCAGTCCTGTCTGACTCTTTGTAACCCCATGGTCTGTCCGTGGGGATTCTCCAGGCAAGAATACTGGAGTGAGTTGCTGTGTCTGTCTCCAGGGGATCTTCCCCACCCAGGGATCAGACCCGGGTCTCCTGCACCGCAGGCAGATGCTTTACCATCTGAGCCACCAGGGCTTCCCAGGTGGCTCAGTGGGTAAAAAACCTGCCTGCGGTGCCGGAGATGCTGGAGATATAGGTTTGATCCCTGGGTGGGGAAGATCCCCTGGAGAAGGGCACGGCAACTCACTCTAGTATTCTTGCCTGGAGAATCCCATGGACAGAGGAGCCTGGCAGGCTACAGCCCATAGGTCGCAAAGAGTTGGACGCAACGGAGTGACTGAGCACAGCAGATGTCACACAGCTAGCTGGTAAATCCAGAACTGGATTCCAGGAGTCTCTGAATCCAAAGTACAGTCTTAGACCCTCACGCATCTAGGTAGGAGGGGGTCCATGGACCAGCAGCATTAGCATCACCTGAGATCATAATAAAGAGGCTGACCCCAGACCTGCCAAATCAGAGGCTGCATGTGAACAAATTCCCATGTTAACAAGCTAGCATGAGTCACCTGCGGGCTGAGAAGCGCGGGTGTGAAGCACTGTTTTCCAGGCCTGCTCGTCCTAGGTTGTCATAACCACCTCCTTCCCCAAGTCTCATGAGGCTCTTTCTCAGCTGCCTGGCTCCTGCTCCCCAGGTGGGGCGGGCTCTCTGCCCAGCCTGGGGAAGAAGTCTGAACCTGAGTCTCAGAGGGAGTCTCCGGGCCTCTGCAGCCAGCCCAGGCTGCGGCTGGACAACATCAGTCCACGTCTGGCTCT
>SJYV01002149.1:91980-110326 GCA_006410875.1 Neotragus pygmaeus
AGACAAAATACAGCATGTATTTTGAGAGGCAGAGACTAGGGTGATGCAACTACAAGCCGAGGGACTTGTAGGATTGCAGGGAGCCGTCAGATGCTGGGGGAAAGCATGGAACAACCCTACCAACACTTTAATTCTGGGCTCTTCCCTCCTGAACTGTGAGAGAATACATTTCTGTTGTTTTAAGCCATTCTGTTTGTGGTCCTTATGGCAGCCCTAGGAAAGGAACATGGTGTTCCAGGGAGGGGGGACAGCAAGTGCAAAGGCCCTGAGGTGGGAGCATCTCATATTGGGAGCATATTGCAGGGAAAATCCACTGGCCCGTGTGGCAGAAGCAGAGTAAGTGAGTGGTAAGAGCTGATGTTGGAGATGTTTGGGGCCCAGATCACTCATGTAGGGCCGCCCTTGTGGCAAGCCCTTGATAAGAGGAGCTGTGACACTGTAGGTGGAGGGTCCCAGCTGGAACGGGCTGCAGTGTGTGGGTCTGGCTGGCCCCCATGGTCTCTGTCCCCTCGTGTTATGCCTTTGAATACATTACATGCAATGGCAAAAGGAAATCGAGTTTGCAGGTGGAATTAGCTGACCTTAAAATTGGGGGGGGGGGTGTCTGGCTTATCCAAGGGGGCCCGTGTAATCATATATGCCCTTAAAAGTGGTAGAAGAAGGCAGAGGAGTCAGTGAGAGATTCAGCTGGAGAGGAAGGCAGAGGGGAAGAGTTAAAACATGAAGTGTTCACCCGCTGATGCTGGCTTTGAAGATAGGAAGGTGGCAACAAGCCAAGGAATGTGGGCGGCTTCTAGATGTGATGGCCCTCAAGTGACAACCAGCAAGGAAGTGAGGACCTTAGTCCTACAACTGCAAGGAAGTGAACTGTGCCAACGAACAACCTGAGTGAGCAAGAAAACAGATTCCCTCCGCACCCGGCCCCCTGCCCCAGAGCCTCTGGGAACTCAGCCCTGCCAACCCCTTGCCATTAGTCTGGCGAGCCCCGTGTCAGATGGCTGACCTATAGAACTGAAGGATCATACATACAGCATTGTTTTTAACATCTAACTTTGCCGGGTGTGCAAAGAAGGGGAGAGGGAAAGATGGACAGGAATAGAGGAAAGAAGCCTGCCTTCTCAGGGAACAGTCTACTGAGAGCCATCACTGTGGGGCGCAGAGCTTCCCAGACGTTTCTCCCCCGGTCCCGCCCATCCTCCTCAACACTGTCCCCCAGGCCCCTTGTTGCTCCAGTGCTGACCAAGCCCACTGAGGATGTCCCTAGGGCCCTGCCTCTAGGACCTCAGACCAGACTAAGAAGCAACCCCCGTGGAGGTCCCTCCCATTCTGAGAAGTGTTGTGACGCCTCCCCTCCCCACTCCCCCATAGGGCTGGTGAGAATGGTCCTGGTGCAGAAGCCAAGCCAGCCAGAAACCACTGTTGATGCCACTGCTGGATCCCACCACCCCCGAGGCTGGGCTGGGCTCTGGTTTCTCCCTAGAGCAGGTCTGCACGCACACACACAGAAGGCGTCCTAATTGTTGACCTGCTTTTTGCCACTCAAGTCCCCATAGCAAAGAGAACTTGTCCACTGATGGTTAACACATACTGAACACTAACCCGTATCTTATTCGTGCTCATATTAGGCACCGTGCTAAATGCCCTACTCACAGGGTCTCATTTCCTCCCCTCCGCAATCCTATTAGGAGGAGATATTGACTCAGAGAGGTTGGGATATTTGTCTAATGTCACACAGAGTGTTAGTCACTCAGTCCTGTCTGACTCTTTGTAACCCCATGGTCTGTCCGTGGGGATTCTCCAGGCAAGAATACTGGAGTGAGTTGCTGTGTCTGTCTCCAGGGGATCTTCCCCACCCAGGGATCAGACCCGGGTCTCCTGCACCGCAGGCAGATGCTTTACCATCTGAGCCACCAGGGCTTCCCAGGTGGCTCAGTGGGTAAAAAACCTGCCTGCGGTGCCGGAGATGCTGGAGATATAGGTTTGATCCCTGGGTGGGGAAGATCCCCTGGAGAAGGGCACGGCAACTCACTCTAGTATTCTTGCCTGGAGAATCCCATGGACAGAGGAGCCTGGCAGGCTACAGCCCATAGGTCGCAAAGAGTTGGACGCAACGGAGTGACTGAGCACAGCAGATGTCACACAGCTAGCTGGTAAATCCAGAACTGGATTCCAGGAGTCTCTGAATCCAAAGTACAGTCTTAGACCCTCACGCATCTAGGTGGGAGGGGGTCCATGGACCAGCAGCATTAGCATCACCTGAGATCATAATAGAGAGGCTGACCCCAGACCTGCCAAATCAGAGGCTGCATGTGAACAAATTCCCATGTTAACAAGCTAGCATGAGTCACCTGCGGGCTGAGAAGCGCGGGTGTGAAGCACTGTTTTCCAGGCCTGCTCGTCCTAGGTTGTCATAACCACCTCCTTCCCCAAGTCTCATGAGGCTCTTTCTCAGCTGCCTGGCTCCTGCTCCCCAGGTGGGGCGGGCTCTCTGCCCAGCCTGGGGAAGAAGTCTGAACCTGAGTCTCAGAGGGAGTCTCCGGGCCTCTGCAGCCAGCCCAGGCTGCGGCTGGACAACATCAGTCCACGTCTGGCTCTCGTAGGGCATGCTGCCTGCTGCCCGAGGCTCTCCCATGCGCCCCCCACCACCACCCCCTCGCATCTTCCTTCCGAGACACGAGTCTCTGGGCCTCTGTCTAGTGCTCCCCTGAAGGCAGCCTCCGGCCGTCACCAGCCCCTGCAGTGTCTCCCCTCCCTGCTCATTTTTCACCCCGCCCTCCTAGAGTGCCCACTGCATTTATGTCACGCCCTTTATCTGGACACCAAAGGCCTGTCCAAGTTGCCATCAGCAGAGAGGCCAGAGGCTGCTTGGGAAAGCTGGCCAGGCTCACAGGAAATGTCTGACACCACCAGGCAAGTGGGACTTGGCTTCCCAAAGCAAAACACAGCTGGGCCGACAGCGGGCCGCTCGGACTTTCCCAGATTTCATGGCATTGAGGCGCCAGGGCAGAGAGAGAGAGACCGTGCTGGCCTGGAGGCTGTAGCTCATTAAAAACATCACAGTAGTCCCTGGCTAGGGAGCCTGTGAAGCTCAGAAAGGATAGCCCTGCTGTGGGGCCGGAGACCTCACCCCGGGCCTTCGTCCGCCACTGCCTCCCGCTCACGGGGGACCCTCCCCAGGGACCAAAGCCTCACAGAGTTCATCCTCCTCCCCTCCCGGCCTCCTCCTCTCCCCAGCATCATGCCTCATCTGTGTTCTCCTCCAGCTTGTGTTGACTACAGAGTGCTGGGGCCGATGTGAGGCACCACGGACACGTCCATGAAAGAGGAGGACACGGTGGTCTCTGCCCTCGGGGAGCT
Source organism: Neotragus pygmaeus (assembly GCA_006410875.1). NCBI lineage: Eukaryota > Metazoa > Chordata > Mammalia > Artiodactyla > Bovidae > Neotragus > Neotragus pygmaeus. Next base: position 95,338 of record SJYV01002149.1, read on the forward strand.
CCTGGTTCAGGGAGCAAATGAACTAACCATCCTGAGGCCAAGTAAGAAGTGCGGCACCCGGGAGGCGTGGCCCACTCCCCACGGCAGCGGGGGCGGGGATGCCCTTGGTTCCTGGGCAAGGTGAGGGCTCAGGGCCAAGTGGGCCCTTTGTGAGGTCACTCTTAAGTTGGGACCCAGCGACAGAAATCCACGCAGATGGAGCGATTGCTGCAAGGCGGCGGCGTGGGGACAGCCAGCCCGAGACAGGCACTGACTTCCAGGGCTCAGGCCGCACAGGCTGATCGCAGACACAGGGCACAGGCTCCAGGGACGTGGGCCAAGCATGTGCTGCAGGAGGTCAGAGCTGGGCGGACACGACGGAGGGGGTGCTTTCTGGAGGGAGTGGGACGGGGCTTTGAGAAAGAGGAGCTGGAGAGGCTGGGAAGATGGGACAGGGGATGTCAAACAGTTCCAACTCAAGGGTCCAAGAGGACAGAATGACCTGCCAAGCAAGCACCAACACGGGGGATAAATGCACTATAAAATGAACAAATCCCACAAGCCAAAAGAAGCTTCGGGGGGAGGGGCAGGGGGAAGCCCGGCTAGAAGGATTCTGCTTCTGCCCTGCTTCCAGGACCGGCCCTGGAGCGGCCACCCCTGGGGCTCCTCCAAGTGCTTTCACACCAGGCCCGCCCACCTTGGACCCAGAGCTGGGGCCCATTAGAGCAAGGTTCAGGCCCTGCCCAGCTGGTCACAGCCAGTCCTGGGCGGTTCCCCGTGCCCCTCCCTTGTCCACCTGGCCCGGCTCTGCCTCTCCNAGTGCTTTCACACCAGGCCCGCCCACCTTGGACCCAGAGCTGGGGCCCATTAGAGCAAGGTTCAGGCCCTGCCCAGCTGGTCACAGCCAGTCCTGGGCGGTTCCCCGTGCCCCTCCCTTGTCCACCTGGCCCGGCTCTGCCTCTCCCTCTGCTCTGGCATCCCAAGGCCTTGGCCAAAGAGTTTGGCTCTTCTGGTTTTGACTTTGGTGCTCCCTAGACCTTGACCCAAGTTTACCCTTCTGCTTTTTTCTGCTCCTGGCTGCCTTCGAAAACCACCTGCTCGCTTGGGTGGTGAAACACCCCTACCAAGACCCTGGTCTGTCCCCGCTCTCCCCCTTCAGAGTGGCCGGACAACCTCAAGCTCCTTTCCTTTCTCTCCTGAGCTTTCCCTCTGGGGACTTGGCCTCAAGGTCAGCCTCCTCCTGCTGGTTCTGTCAGCCTCCTCCGGGAGGGCAAATCCTTTTTTTCCCTGAGTTCAGCAAGACAAGGTTCACACATTTCAGAAAGAACTTCCTAAGTAGGAAGCAAATGGAAAAACTAACCTGAAAAAACAAAAAGAAAACACAGCCCCCATAAACGGACCAGTTTACCAAAGTTCAGACTTCCTGTCCTGAGCTAGGAAATGTCTGGCCAGGTGGGCTGGCAAGTAGGCCAGGGACTTCTGCCTNTCATCAAAAACTTATTAAACTATGTTTTAGACAAGCTCTAGAAACTGAAACACAAATGAGATACAGTTCCTGCCGTAAAGGAATGAGCAACCTAGGAGGGAAGATTGATAAAGAATTACACTTCAATTCTGTTATAAGTAAGAATAAAGTATGCATAAGATACTGCATGCACCAAGAAGAAGAAAGTAATTATGCTCAGGAACAGGGAAGGAGGTCTTGACAGGTTTGACCAATAAAAGGTTGAATCAACTTGGTCTTAAAAGATGAGTTGACGTTCAATACAAGAGGGGAGAAGGAATTACAGGCAGAAGCAACTCCATAGAGACATGAAAGTACATGATCTGTTTCAAGATAAAGGGTCAGGGAAAGGAGGAGATCGGGTTAGAAAGGAGGTTAAGGCCCAAGACCTTGTCTGAGTCACTGAGATGCTTTAACTTTACCTTGTAGACCGAGGTAGACTCAGAGGATTTGAAGTAGGAAGGTAATATCACTTTTACTGTGCATTTGGCAGCATAAAAACCAGAGCTTAGTGGAGGGTCAGGCGGGTTCTATGTATGAAAAGTCCAGTTCAGTTGTGTTGTCCATGGGAGAGATACTGACATCTGAACTCAGGCAGGAGTGAAGGAAATGGATATCAGATAAGGACCAATCAGGAGACATCCAAAGGAGAAAAAACAGGACATAGTGAAAGTGGTTGTGGATGTATGGGGAAGGGTGGAGTAGATGATGGCGATGTTTTGAACTTGGGTAACTAAGTGGAGAAGGACATCATGTGCTAACTTTTGGAAACAAAAGTTGCTCTGCTGGAGGAATGTGGCAGGAGGAGAGGGATAATCCATGACTTCAAATTTGATCATGTCAGGTTTAAGGCCCCACAGGACATCTCAGTGGAAAGATAGGGAGGCAGTTGGAGCCTAAGAGTTATCCCACACCAAACTCTATAAATGTGCCTGGTGTTTTTCTCCTTCCTGAGATAATCTGGATCCTCAAATATACTAAAACTGTTTCCATACATCGCCGTTGTTAAATACAGATTTTCCAAATGAATAAAGAGGTTCAGAGTAGTCTCCTCTATGCATTTTCAGCCTTAGACACAGATAAGACAATGACTTACTCCACTTTTCATGGGGAGAATGGTTGCACAGTGACTCCCTGAGGACTCATTAATAATGAATTTGAAGACCTCCTGCCATGGGAAAGAGTCTCCCCGATAGGGACATCCAATTGCTCAACTCTTACCAAATCTCTGCCACCACGCCAGGAAAAGAGGCGTCACTTAATCCTGCACCTTGCATCTTACCTGCTGCAAAGGTTCTACCAGCATCCTTTAGAGAAGGAGTCACCAACCCCAAGATCACTCACCTATACCGGCCCATGGCCTGTTAGGAGCCAGGCAGCACCACAGGAGGTGAGTGGTGGGCAAGTGAAGCTCATCTGTGTTTACAATGGCTCCCCGCTCATCTGTGTTTACAATGGCTCCCCATCGCTCGCATTGCTGCCTGAGCTCAACCGCCTGTTGGATCAGCAGTGGCATTAGATTCTCATAGGAACGCAACATGCTGCAGGTGTTCAGTTTCCCACCACCTCCCAGATAGGACCATCTAGTTGCAGAAAACAAGCGCAAAGCCCTCACTGATTCTGCATTATGGTGAGTTGTAAAATTATTTCATTACATATCACAACATAATAATAGAAATACAGCACACAGTAAATTTAATGTGCCTGAATCATCCTGAAACCACCCCCCAAAAAACTGGTCCCTTGTGCCAGAAAAGGTTGGGGATCAACCCACAGTATTTTAGGAGCCCAGAATTAATCATAGAAAGAATGATATTGCCATGACAAAGAGCACTTGGGGTGCAGTAAGTTGAAGGCTTTTGTGTATTTAAATCATAGGCTATTGATAAGCATGTCTATTTGTCTATCTTGTGATTAGAGTGTGAAAATTATATTTCCAGAGTAAAGTAGAATAATTAAATGTAAAAGAGGCTTATTTCTAGCTATTTATAAATGCTTAAATATATAACGTTTCCTTCATTTCATGAAATACCAATGGTACTTTTTTAATGATTGTCATTAATATTAAATTTTAAAAGTGCACTGACATCCTCTAGAAATTAATTAGACAGTCATTGCCCTTGCCTTAGACACAGACTTCAGATGTAATGTGTGAATTTACCATCCACCACTTCAGACGTGAAACTGATCAATGCTGTGCCATGAATACAACAAATTTTAAGTTATAATGTGTGGGGTGGTTACTACAAATTCAGGTCAAATCTCACTGCGGCAAACACTGAGGGTATGTCTGTCATCTTAGGGTGTGAGAGTTTAAAATATCCATGTTGTTTGGCATAAGCAACCCATCGTTGAATATTATAAATCCTTTTCCTATGCCATTATTTACACTGGGATATATTGGTTCATATGTAATTTGACTTACAACTTCAAGAGAGATAAAACCAAAAAACACAAAGATGTATTTGTAGGCTGAACACATTTCTATCCATCGCACTCTATTTTAGGCTTATTCCTAATCAAATCACCAAAAGGGCAAAATGTTATGCAAAGAGATCAGGACACCTACTCTTTAAAAATGTTGATTGACACTTTCTCCTAAAACAAGCCTTTTTCTCCAAGTTTGACTGCTAAGAAGTACATGAGTGCTCTGATATTAGACAACAGTGAGTCATATTCAAACTTTGCCCTTGTTTTTTGAGTTTGATAAGCAGTTGATCAGGAGCAGTAGGCGTTTTAAGAAATTCTTCCCAAGCAATTCCCAGCAAATTTAGTGCTGAGCTCTACCGTCTTGCAGCAGCTTCGCTCACATCTCCAAAATAGCACCTCCTACCTGGCATTGCGATGGATATGTTAATGCACATAGGTGGATGTGTTCGTGTCCATCCTGGAGTGTGTGCAGCATCGCGGCAGACCTGGGGTGCCTGCATCGGTGCTTCCTCAGTGTCAGGCTCGTACCCCGCTCCTCAGTGAACATCCAGATATGCTCAGTGCTGGTCTGCCCACACCGACTCACTTGCTAGCCAACCAGACTGCTACAGGTTGAACTGTGGTCCTTCAAAATGCTTGCTGAACTCCTAACCTCCAGGACATTAGAATGTGACCTTACTTGGAAATAGGATTATTGCTAATGCAATTCGTTAGTAGGTAGGACCAAGTCATACTGGAGTAGCAGGATGGGGTCCTAAACCAAAGTGACTGGTGTTCTTATGAAAGGAGAAATTTGGTCACAGACACACTGGCAGGGAGAATGCCATGGGAACACAAAGGCAGAGATCGGTGATGTGCCAATAAGTCAAGAATGCCAAAGATGGCCAGCCAAACCCCAGAAAGCTAGGAGACAGGCGTGGAACTTATTCTCCCTATGTCCTCAGAAGAAATTACCCCTGCTGACCTTGGTCTCAGACTTCTCTCTTCCAGAACTGAGACAATGAATTTCTGTTATTTAAGCTACCCAGTTTGTGATTCTTTGTTATGGCGGCCCTCACAAATTAACACATACCCTATATCACAGAAAAGAAATAAGAGGAATGACAAGGTTATTATTATCAGTTCATAAGAACAGAAATGACAGCTTTCTAACAGAGCGAAATTAATCATTTTTAGATTATTCACTTTATAGCCTTCTGATTTTTAAACTTGTAATTGCCATATGTGGTAATAGAAAGTGGAGTGAGAAAAGGTCTGATGGAAATGTGTTCTAAAATGAGTGATGTATATTACACTGATGGATGGTTGATGGATATATTTGAGAGAATGAGGCCCTGTTATAGTAAAACAGGCTCAGAGCTATACATAATCTAAACATATTGGTACCAAGGGCCCAATACATAAAGCTTCTGCTTTGGTATTAAACTGATGCATGTGTAATAAAGATACTAAAGACAAATGTGCACAAATAATCATAGCCCAGTTTTCTATTAATAAAGAGAAGATGCATGGCCTCACATATTTTGCTCCCGTATGACTACGATCACAATTGAATATGAAATATCAGTACTACCAGAAAGTGAAATTGATAATAGAATACTCTCTACTCCGGAGGCTCAGGGAAGAAGGTTGGAAAGAGTCCATGTTTTAGAGTCAGATAGATTGGGTTCTCACCCCAGCACTGTTACGTCCTAGTTGCATGACCCTAAGCAAGTCATTTAACCTTCTAGGATTCTGATTCATACCCTGGAAAATGGGGGTACAATCAGCTTCCTAGAGAGCTGACCTGAGGATCACGTGAGATTATATCTGTACAGTAACCAGTACAGTGCTTGTAATATGCTCAGTGATAGTGTTCAATGAATAGTAGCTATAAATTTCCTATCTGTCCTTGCTATTACTGGATGTGACAACTCTGCAGTCTGACACAAATCATTTTGGCAATCCCAGACCAGGAGGTCCATTTATTGGCGGGTAAATGGTAATGACCATGGTGAGGTCTGGCAGAATCACTGAAACTCTACTAACCTTTCCCATTTTTTGTCCTTCTTTTCTTTTTTCTTTTATATTTATTTATTTGTTTGGCTGTGTGGGTCTTTGTTGTGGCACACAGGATTCTTGATCTTCATTGAGCCATGTGAGAGCTAGCTCCCTGACCAGGGATCAAACCCAGGCACCCTGCACTGGGAGCATGAAGTCTCAGCCACTGGACCACCAGAGAAATCCCATTCTCCTTTTCTGAGCCCCAGAGAGTACTCAGATTGGAAGCTGAAGCCCTGGAGAACACTGTCATAGTGTGTGTACACTTGGATTGGAATAATCTCTACCTAAAGATTGGCTCAGATGGTAAAGCATCTGTCTACAATCTGGGAGACCCGGGTTCAATCCCTGGATTGGGAAAACCCCCTGGAGAAGGAAATGGCAATCCACTCCAGGACTATTGCCTGGAAAATCCCATGGACAGAGGAGCCTGGCAGGCTACAGTCTATGAGGTTGCAAAGAGTCTGACATGACTGAGTGATTTCACTTCACAAAGGTAATCCAGATGAATCCCCAGCCCCCCAAAATATCTTCTTCTAAAGGACAAATTAAAAATAAAATAGTCTCTGTATTAAAGAAAAGGTGATTAAGAGATAACAGTAAAGAAAATTGAGATTGCGCAGCAGGCTCTCCTTAACTTCAAGGCACTCTTTCTTTATCTCACTTGAATATAGGTGATGCTTTCAACTTGATTCCAATCAGTGTAGCCTTTGTGTACAGCCTCTGAAGGTGGTGGTCAGAGAGACCACGGAATAGGAAGCAGGGAAAAGGCCTCTGGGAACAAAGTGTATTTTCTGACCATCTCCAGTGCATCCCTGGGCAGCCTTTTTCTGCAGGGGAAATCATTCTGCTGCACTTTGATTTCCAGTCAGCAGGCTGGAAATTATCCCAGGTAGTTTGGGGTTTAAAATAACAATTTTATGGAGAAGGAACCAACCAACCAACTCATGTGTTGTCAAAGGACCGCTTACCAATGGGCTGTGTAGTGAAGCTTCTGTTACAAGTGCCTCTTGTCCTCACCAACCCTGAAGGTGTAGCCACCTTGGTATTTGAACTCTGTAGGGTCAGATTGCCATGTGTTTTCCTGAAAAGAGGTTAATATTTTCTGATTTGAATTTAGTGAATTATGCCAGGTAATATTCATCTATCCCTTTCTGCTGACCCTCTTTACCTCCATGTTCCCTGTTGTAATTGCCCATTAATCAGCCTTGAGTTTGCCAATAGGAAAACCCATCCACAGGGCTATGAATTTGAGGGGATTAGGACAAATTAGCCTGGTGACATGCAGTGACAGGCTCAGGTTGTGTGGCAAGCCTGGAATGCACAAGTTGCTGGGTGGACAAACATCCTTTAGCAAAAGGGATACAGCAAAACTTGCGCAATGTCCATTTGTCTTGAACAGAGAGATACAAAATGAAATCTGAGCAGCTTCTTCCCTAATAGATAAAACATAATAATTTTGACAGCTTTTACACTTCATGAAAAACAGACAATTTAAGAGCTTGGTGGGACCTTAAGCTTATATAACTTTTTGCTGTTGCTATTCAGTCGCTCAGTTGTGTCTGACTCTTTGTGACAACATGGACTGCAGCACACCCCGCTTCCCTGCCCTTCACTGTCTCACGGAGTTTGCTCAAACTCATGTCCATTGAGTCAATGATGCCATCCAACCATCTCATCCTCTGTCATCCCCTTCTCCTCCTGCCCTCAATGTTTCCCAGCATCAGGGTCTTTCCCAATGAATCAGCTCTTCGTATTAGATGGCCAAAGGATTGGAGCTTCAGCATCAGTTCTTCCAATGAATATTCAGAGCTGATTTCCCTTAAGATTGACTGGTTTCATCTCCTTGCAGTCCAAGAGACTCTCAAGAATCTTCTCCAGCACCACAGTTCAAAAGCATCAACTCTTTGGCACTCAGCCTTCTTTATGGTTCCACGTTCACATCTGTACATGACTACTGGAAAAACCATAGCTCTGACTATATCTAACCTAAGTCCCTCATTTTACAGTTGTATAGACTGAAATCCACACTGGGAAAGTTACCATGTATGATGTCACACAGAACTAAATCCCAGTTCTCCTCTTTCCTAACTTAGGAAATTGATCAAGGTTATCCATGTAGGGTATAGACAACTTGAAGCGTGCCTAGATGCTAACTTTGCTTGCAAATAATTTCCATCCACTTGCCCGGGGAGAGAGAAGGTCCAGACTTAATGCAGCAGCTCAGGGCCCTGCCTCAGCCTCTTCCTTACTTTGCCTGGAACAGGGCCCTTGCTTGGTACCAAAGATTTTCAGAGTTCTTGCCTCCCCTGAACAGGGACTTCAGGTTCAGGCTGTGTCTTCACCTGCTGGAACCTGAGCTACCCGTCATCCACAGCATCCAGCACACCTTGAAGGGGGACATTTTTGACTCCTAGAAAACTGGCTGCTGGTTGTTTCTCTAGCTGAATAGCTAGTGGTAACCGAAATGGGCAAAGAGAAAAGAGGTCGAAATGACAAGAGATTCAGCAGCAGCAAAGGAAGTACCCCTCTGGTAGGCAACTGTCTTAGTTCAGGCTGCTGTAGAGAGCACTGTCGTCTGGGGACTTTGACAACAGACTTTTATTTCTCAGTTGTGCAGCCTGGAAGTTTAAGAATAGGGTGTCAGCCTGGTTGCATTCAGAGTGAGGGCCCTCCTGGTTCACAGATGACCATCTTCTCCTTGGATCCTCACGTGGTAGAGAGAACAGAAGCTCTGTTGTCCTCCTCTTCTTATAAGGATGCTAATCCCATCATGGGAATTCCACCCTCATGACCTCATCTAAACCTGCTCTGCTGTGCTAAATCACTTCAGTTGTGTCCGACTCTTTGCAACCCCATGGACTGTAACTCTTCTGTCCAAGGGATTCTCCAGGCAAGAATAGCAGAATGGGTTGCCATGCTCTCTTCTAGGGGATTTTCCTGACCTAGGAATCAAACCCGCATCTCTTTATGTCTTCTCAATTGGCAAGTGGGTTTTTTACCACTTGGGAAGCCCTTCATCTAAACCTAATCACCTCCAAAAACCCCCACCTCCAAACATCCTCCCATTGGGGATTGTGGCTTTACCACATGAAATTTTGGGGGACACAAACAGGCATAGCAACAATTTACAGGTGGTACCGTGAAACTTTATTCCCTGAAGACTTTCAAAAGGAGTTTATTGCTAGCATTTATTTGTCTTGATTATGAAAGTAAAATTCTACCTGGAGTTGGAGGATGGAACAGATGACACCCTTGGGGACTTCCTTGATGGTCCAGTGGTTGAGAATCCACCTTCCAATGCAGGGGACATGGGATCGAACCCTGGTCAGGGAACTAAAATCCCACATGCCCAGGGACAACAAGACCCCTGTATGCCGCAACTACTGAGCCCGCCTGTCGCAACCAAGATCGCATGTGCTACAACTGAGACCCAGCACAGCCAAAAGTAAATAAGTTTTTAAAAGACAGGCTTCCCTGGTGGTCCAGTGGTTAAGAATCTGCCTTGCAATACAGGGGATGCCAGTTTGATCCCTGGTCCTGGGAGATTCCATGTGGCAAGGGGCAATTAAACTCATTCACCACAACTACTGAAACCCTTGCTCTAGAGGCCGTGCTCTGCAAACAGAGAAGCCACTGCAATGAGAAGTCTATGCATGACAACTAGAAAAAGTCCATGCACAGCAATGAAGCCTCAGTACAGCCAAAAATAATGGATTAATTAATTTACAAATATATATGTTAATATTTATATATACATTATATTTTTAAAATATATAAAATATAATAGATGATTATATATATATATTTTATATATATATATAAGAAAACAGATACACCTTTAAGTTCTTGCCAAACTTGAGACTGAATTTCTCTCATGTTAAAGAGTAAGGTGGCTGTGGGGGGCAAGGGGCAATGTCCCCTTGGGGCCACCAGCCGCTGTGGAGCAAGGCCCCAGGTTAGGACATCAGGGCTAGTGGAGAACGTCACCAGCTCTCCCTGTCTGGAAATTCTGGCTGCTGATTTCAGGTTTCTCAGAGGTGGGGGCCACAGTTTTTCAATAAGTTGACTCGGAGCACACAATCAGCACCACACATGGACATCCTCAGCGCCCCTCTGTCCTCTCCATTCCAGTGGCAGGCAGTTGGTAGCCCTGTTACTGGACCTCTGCTCATTTCACTCTGCATGTAGAATCACTTATTTACATGTCTGTCTCCTAGGAGACGGGAAAGCCTTTGAGGATAAGAAATGATAATGATAATAGTTCGTGGATCACAACCTTTACTTACTACCTGCTGTCCTTTGTGTAATTTCACTTCTGGAAAAAGAAATTCAATTCAAATATTTTCAGGATGTGAATGGAATTTTTTATTATATTCTTATACTCTTTAAATATTTCTTAGAATGCAATGCTGCCGTCCATAGGGTCACAAAGAGTCTGACTGAACAACAGAATGCAACCCTCCTATCCCCCTGCCCAAAATTTCATGAAATTTTTTTGCCTAGTGGGGTGGGGTTTTGACATTTATTGCTGGAAAAAGTAGTCACCAGGATGTTAGGGAAACTAAGAACCCTCTTTTATGTTTATTCTATGCTCACATCTTTGCAAGCCAACGTTCTACTTACCATGGAGGCCACGTTGCAGCATGAAAACCATTCTGGCCAGCAGCTTGCTTGGAGCAGGCGTGATTGCAGCTATCTCTCTCCCTGTGCATGGCCCTGTACTTCTGTAACCCTGACAGTGACCGCTTTTCTTATGTTTTACACCCAGGGCAGGTACCTCACCTGCGCACCCTAGTCTCAGACCTGACCTGTGTTCGTTTACAGTTCATATTATGCCCTCTGTCCTTTTCTCACACTGCCTCCCAGCATCATCCCCTCATCTGCAGCAGTGGTTCTCCAAATGTGGCCCCAGACCTGCAGAGCCAGCATCACCTGGGAATTGTTGGAAATTCAGTTTCTCACAGCTCAGCTCAGACCTGCTAGAAACTCTGGGGGTGGAGACCAGCCATCTGTGTTCCCCTCCAGGAGATTCTGATGCAAGGCTGTAGTTTGCAAAGGGGAGAGGTGGGGGTTGATTGTTTGTTTGAACAGTTAGTCCAGTTTCTGTAAATGAATCTCCTGCAGTTCTTGCCTCCCACTGCCTCAAGCCTCCCACAGACTGTAGTCTGCAAACAGCTGGAAGCAGTGCCTCCCTGCCCAGGCTGGGTTCAGGTTCCTGGAATATGATGGCACCAGCACCAGCCTCAGAGCCCCAAGTGTCCACAGGTCTGAGAGGGAGGTCCAGATATATAAAGAATAATGAGGAGAAACACACACACACACACTCACACACACACACAAAGAAGTTTAGCCTTAAAAAGGAGATTGAAGATATCTTAAGGACCATGATGTAGAAGACTTAACAATTATTTTTCATTTATACCTTAGGAGCAGGAACAATAAGCAGAAGTTACAGGGACCAGGTTTGTGCTGAGTAATAAAAAAGAGCATCCTGATACTTAATCATAGGTTTAGACACACAATGGGCTGCCTGTAGCCATAATGGTTCACCGTTGTTGCTTGTGTTTGGGCAGAGGCCATAGGACTCTTCTCAGAGCGATAGTAGAGCTGCTTCATGATAAGGCAAGGGTTGCCCTGGATCACCTTCAGGTTTCTCCTGACATTCTGTAACCTTAGTACCTTACAGTAATAGACACAAAGGAAGGAAGGAAAGGAGAGAGGGAAGAAAGGAATAAACGCCCCCATTTATTTATGATTATTGTATTTGTTTATAATTTGATGTTATTTTTGATGTTACAAGTGTCACATCAAGTTCGCCTTCCTACTACATGTTGTGTTGGTATGGTGTTACTTTTTATAGTTAATATGCATCTGTGAGCCAATGAAGAATAAGACTGAGAGAAGCAAAGAGGTGATTCATTGATTTCTGCAGCATGTGTGATGTGCCCATGCACCAAGCACGCGCAAAGTAGGTGGTGAGGAGGCAGAAAAGACTTAATATGTGATTTCTGCGCTTTGAGACACAACCTAGTACATGGATTCCCCCAAAAAGAGGCCCCAGATGGATGAGAACTTAGGGGAGTTCTGGGCTTAGAAAGGTTTGATGGTTAACCTCAAGCGTGTGCGCATGCTAAGTCGCTTCAGTCGTGTCCAACTCTTTGTGACCCTGTGGCTAATCAAGCAGGATCCTCTGTCCATGGGATTCTCCAGGCAAGAATACTAGTGTGTGTTGCTGTGTGATCCTCCTCCAGGGGATCTTCCCAACCTAGGGATCAAATCCACGCCTCTTACATTTCCTGCATTAGCAGTCTGGTTTTTTACCACTAGTGTGGTAAGTCCAGGCAGAATATTAAATTCACTGACTAAACTAAATTGCTTATTCCTATCACACTGCAGAAAGCATTGCTTTTAAACATTCACATTAAAAAAAAAGAAGAAGAAGAAGGAAAAGTAGGTTTAAAAAGGAGGAAAAAGAGGAGGTTGTACAGTACTTTTTAAAATTCGTTGTTATTAAAGGAATAGTCAATATTTTTATCATTACAAGTTAACTAGTGGTCTCCAAAAGCTGTAATTTGTCCTCAAGTTTCCTCCCCAGTTCCTGATGTTTGGGCCACTCCAGACTCTCACGGAAAAGCACTTTAGGTGTTTAGAAAGTTTGGAAATCAAATGCCAATTCGTCCACAGTGCCAAACACAAACTGTGTTTAAGGATGGTTAAGGGTGCCAGTAATAATTGTGTGTGTGTGTTTTAATCTAGCTGGTTAGGAATCTTTTAGCTTCATTTTTTAAAAGCATAAATTCCTGTCTTTAAAATTGCCTATATGTATATATATGCATACATATATATATTTCATGATATAGCAATGTCTATTCATGCAGAAAAGTCANTTTAATCTAGCTGGTTAGGAATCTTTTAGCTTCATTTTTTAAAAGCATAAATTCCTGTCTTTAAAATTGCCTATATGTATATATATGCATACATATATATATTTCATGATATAGCAATGTCTATTCATGCAGAAAAGTCAAGGTGATGTGCTAATGAAGCTAATAATCTGGAAATGAATTTTCAGCACACTAAATGAAAATGTCCATTTCACATTCCACTCACAGCACTGTTGTGTGTCTGACTCTTTGCGACCCCATGGACTGTAGCCCACCAGACCCCTCTGTCCATGGAGATTCTCCAGGCATGAATACTGGAATGGGTTGCTATGCCCTTCCCCAGCAAATTTTCCCAACCCAGGAATCAAACCGGGGTCTCCTGCATTGCAGGTGGATTCTTTACCAGCTGAGCTACCAGGGAAGCCCACTCAGAGCACTGAGTGGCATCAAAAAGACTAATCTCTGCTGATTTGGAAGCACATCNCCAGGAATCAAACCGGGGTCTCCTGCATTGCAGGTGGATTCTTTACCAGCTGAGCTACCAGGGAAGCCCACTCAGAGCACTGAGTGGCATCAAAAAGACTAATCTCTGCTGATTTGGAAGCACATCCCTGTCTTCCCTCCCGCCAATCCACCCTTCCGGGCATCAGTCCTCATTGTACCATGTTGTGGTCCAGGAGATTAGCCTGCAACTGTCTGATGTCACCCTGTGACAGCCCTGAAATTGCACTTTTTGAATTACTCCCTGATAACTGTTGGTTGACTTCACATTTGCCCTTTTCCCACCAACGTCCGGTCAGAATCGGGTGGAGAGTAGCCGCCACACTGGGTTGTTCCGGTTGTCGAGATAACATCAGACTGTCTGAGGATAGTTCTTCTGTGATGACTCAGCCGGTGCTTCCTCCACCCTCCCCTTTGTGTGCTTGTCATTCTGTGAGCACACATGGGAGGTTTGGACCCTAGGCTGCATCAGACAGGAGAGTAGCTCCCAGCCCATTCCCGTGAGGCAGGTCCATGACGCCGTGGACCTGTTCTTTGTATTCAAAGAACTGCCTCTTTTGCTTGCTTCAATATTACCTTTAAAAGTCTTTCTTCTCTAACAATGTTATATGTTCTGAGTTTATTAAGAGGGAAAGAATCTAAACATTTATGATGGCAATTCTATCCCTGTTCAGATAATTTACCCAAATAGATTAATTTAAACAATCCCCTTGTCCACGATTTCCATGCGACAGATCGTGCCAGGGTACCAATACATTTAAAGCTGAAGTGCATTTTTCACAAAGCTGGTGTTAGTCTTCACTTACACCCCCACTGTCTTTCTAGGCGACCAGCTGCGTGAACTGGGCTTCTCCCTCTCTCTGTGCTCCCCTCCTGCCAACATCCCATCCCCGCATCCCTCCATTCTCTTTCCACTCAGAGGCCAGGTGCTTTTTGCCTGCCTTGCTAATCTTGCTTGTATTTATTCCCCTGTCCCTATACCCCTGCTATTATCCTAGCCAGGTCTGTGGTTTTTGGAGCTGAAAAGAACCACCTGGCCCAACCATTTGCTTTTTATAGAAGGAAAATGACCTAAAGAAAGGAAGTTAATGGCCCAGGCTTTCCGATGAAGGCTTGGCCAGGACCAGCCAACTGCCTCTCTCCAGAATTACAAGCCACCGAACAGCCAGTTTCTCTCCATTTTCATCCATCCTGCACAGATTCCAGGCAGTTCTTTCTGAAGCATGTTGCTAGACCCCTCCTCAGCTCAAAAACCTTCAGTGCCTCCAGAGTAAAATCTAAACTTCTCATCAGGCTGACTTTATTCCCCATCCTCCCTTTTACATACATTTTGCAGCCAAGTCAACTGGCCTGTTGGTCCCCAGATACTCCTCACCTGTCCTGCCTGTGCTTTTACTTCCATACCTATCAGCATGAAAAAACGTGAAAATAGTAGTCGCTTAGTCTTGTCCGACTCTTTGCAACCCATGGACTATAGCCAGAAAGGCTCCTCTGTCCATGGACTTCTCGAGGCAGGAATACTGGAGTGGATTGCCATTTCTTCTCCAGGGGATCTTCCCAGCCCAGGGATCGAATCCAGGTCTCCTTCATTGCAGGCAGATTCTTTACCAGCTGAGCCACCAAGGAAGCCCAAGAATACTGCAGTGGG